>SEYY01006522.1:25000-28432 GCA_009176605.1 Armadillidium nasatum | reverse complement strand
TCAACATCTAAAGTGAACTTCTTGAAACCGCGCACTAGACACTATGAATAATTTCCCGAACTGTTCTCCTTTTCAATTTATCAAAAACTTCTCGGCTCCGTCACATGTGCTGACTGCAGATGGAGACGAAGTCCTTAAGAATTTTATACTTTTTCCACACTCAAAATTCTATCTTCTAAGTCCTTCTCTTTCTATCCAATTTTAATACATCTTGCTTTGGCGATCTCCAAAATTATTATATAATATATATATATATATATATATATATATATACTATATATATATTATATATATATATATATATATATATATATATATATATAATATATATATATATATATATTTATATTATTTGTGTTTGTGTTTTTGTTTTGCTTTTGTTTTTTTTGTAAGTGTTTATTATAATATATTTTTTTAAAATAGCAAATAATAATAATAATAATAATAATAATAATAATAATAATAATAATAATAATAATAATAATAATAATAATAATAATTGAGCAAATAAAAGTAATAATAATAATAATAATAATAATAATAATAATAATAATAATAATAATAATAATAATAATAATAATTTATATTTATTTATTATTATTGCTATTTTAATTACTATTACTATTATTATAATTATTAGCAGTTTTAGTAATAGTAGTAGTAGTAATAGTAGCAATGGTAATAAAATGTATATTCTGGGAAAAAAAAAAAAACAGATTAAATAAGAAGGACGTAGAGATTAATAAACTTTCCTCAAAATATTTCATAAAACTGAAGTTTTGCTCCTCAGATTTGAACGCTTCCTTAATTATTATTATTATTACTATGAGGCATCGACGTTCGACCTGAGGCGAAAGAGCGGAATTTGCGCAACTTTGAATTTCTTTTTAATAAATTGCTCCAAATTCAGGTAATGACATTCGCTTTTCAACACAAATAGTTCCTTGAAAAATTAAAAAGAAAAAGATATATTACAATTTGACCCCATATATATATATATATATATATATATATATATATATATATATATATATATATATATATATATATATATATATATATATATATATATATATATATATATATATATATATATATATTATATATATATATATATATATATATATATATATATATATATATATATATATAATATATATATATATATATATATATATATATATATTATATATATATATATATATATATATATATATATATATATATATATATATATATATATATATATAAATAGGAAAGAACTTTCTAGATATTTCTCAACGATTTTTTACTTTAAAATTGGAATATCTTTTTGAAAGAAATATAAAAATCTAGGAAAGAGAAGATATTCTAAATTGCACTCACCACAAAATCTTGCCAACAGGAATTTATAAATGAATTCAGTTTTTGTTTTCTTGACCTTTTTAATTTTAAAAACTTGGTCTTTGTTTTTTATTTTCTAATAGAGTAAAGCTATTTTCTTTGCTCTTTATTTTCTTGTAGAGCTACTCTCTTTGTTCTTTAATTTCCTGTAGAATAGATAAATTTATTTAATTTATCTATTTTCCTGTAGAGAAGATAGAGAGTTGTTTTCATTTATCTCTATTTTCTTGTAGAATAGAGTTGTGTTTTCTTAGTTCTTTATTTTCCTGTAGAGTAAAGCAGTGTTTTCTTTGTTCTTTATTTTCCTGTAGAGTAAAGCAGTGTTTTCTTTGTTCTTTACTTTCCTGTAGAGTAAAGCAGTGTTTTCTTTGTTCTTTATTTTCCTGTAGAGTAAAGCAGTGTTTTCTTTGTTCTTTATTTTCCTGTAGAGTAAAGCAGTGTTTTCTTTGTTCTTTTTCCCTGTAGAGTAAAGCAGTGTTTCTTTGTTCTTTTTTTTCCTGCAGAGTAAAGCAGTGTTTTCTTTGTTCTTTACTTTCCTGTAGAGTAAAGCAGTGTTTTCCTTGTTCTTTATTTTCCTGTAGAGTAAAGCAGTGTTTCTTTGTTCTTTTTCCTGCAGAGTAAAGCAGTGTTTTCTTTGTTCTTTATTTTCCTGTAGAGTAAAGCAGTGTTTTCTTTGTACTTTATTTTCCTGTAGAGTAAAGCAGTGTTTTCTTTGTTCTATATTTTCCTGTAGAGTAAAGCAGTGTTTTCCTTGTTCTTTATTTTCCTGTAGAGTAAAGCAGTGTGTTCTTTGTTCTTTTTTTTCCTGCAGAGTAAAGCAGTGTTTTCTTTGTTCTTTACTTTCCTGTAGAGTAAAGCAGTGTTTTCTTTGTTCTTTTTCCCTGCAGAGTAAAGCAGTGTTTTCTTTGTTCTTTACTTTCCTGTAGAGTAAAGCAGTATTTTCCGTGTTCTCTATTTTCTTGTAAAGTAGAGCCTTGTTTTCTCTTTATAGAGCTACTCTTAAAGTAAGATACTCAAAGCCTCTTAAAAAGATAAGAAGGAAAGGTGTTGTACATCTACTTTTGGTATACTAAAATATCAACAAAATTAGGATCTACTTAGTTCGTAAGAAATTTACTTATCTTAATACCAGAGATGAAATTTCTTGGGAACTATAAATGCTTAATAAAAAAATAAATAAAGCCCGGTGCAGAATTTAATTTAATATTCTATCGGTGTTAGGAAAATATAAACTGCCCATTTCGAGTAAATACAAAACAGTTTTCATTTTTCGTGTAGGAATATAATTTCAGAAGCGTTTACAATGTAAGAACGGCCTTAAAAGAAGCACTATTATGTGTGGCGAATATGTGAAGACAATATTTTATACGACGGACAAAAACAGTGCATATTCTATTAAGCAGTTTTATTCTTTCCTCCAATTTTACTTGTATCACTATTAAACAAAATTCCTAAAAAATATTTTGAGTTGTATGAAAACATAAAAATAAACAAAGCGATCAAAAGCAAAATCACTTTACAGATTCAGCTTAAAATAAAATAACTAGCGAAACACGATATATATATATATATATATATATATATATATATATATATATATATATATATATATATATATATATATATATATATATATATATATATATATATATATATATATATATATAATATAGCCATAGCGACAAGAGTCATCATCCAAACTAATTTCGTTCTTATTGACTAAATTATATTACATTGTCTCTCCGAATAAAGGATATTATGGTAAGATTATTACTGTCAAATCTATATTATCATTATAAGATTTTCTCTCTCTTTCTCTATCTATCTATCTATCTCTATCTATCTATCTTTCACTCAGTTTCTCCATATCTCTATTCTCTCTCTCTCTCTCTCTCTCTCTCTCTCTCTCTTCTCTCTTCTCTTCTCTCTCTCTCTCTCTCTCTCTCTCTCTCTCTCTCTATCTATCTATCTATCTATCTCTATCTATCTTTTTACGTTCAAGTTAGAGAAGATCCCTTAGGTAAATTTGTATTTTTATTGTATATTTTT
>SEYY01006522.1:15000-17500 GCA_009176605.1 Armadillidium nasatum | reverse complement strand
TAATTAATAATAATAAGATAATAAAAATAATTAATTATAAAATAAAAATATTATAATAATAAATAATAATAATAATAATAATAGTAATAATAATAAAAATAATAATAATCAATATTGTTATCATTATTATTACTATTATTATTACTATGATAAAATTAATTATTATTTTAATAATTAATAACAATAAAATACTAATAAAAATTATAGTAATAATATTAATGATAAATATAGTAGTAGTAATAAGTATATAATAATAATAATAATAATAATAATAATAATAATAATAATATAATAATAATAATAATAATAATAATAATAATAATAATAATAATAATAATAATAATAATAATAAAAATAATAATAATAATAATTTAATGATCTCTAGGTAAATATTTATTTTTGCAGGTATTTACTGAAAGCATCCTTTCTAATTATAATTATTACGTTTTAAATTATTTATTAATTTCGCAAGTATTAAAGAGAATAGGCTTAAAAGTTGAGAGATATTACTCAAAATCAGTTTTTGTTGTTGTTGTTGTTATTTTTTTGTTTTGTTTTTTGGTTTCCACAAAAGTTTAAGTCTTCATTTGTAAGAAATTGTGGCTGCTTTTTAAGCCATGAGAATGAATAGAGCTAAAAGGTGACCCTCTCCATTCGGCGGTCGAGGCAGTACTAGTCTATTAACTTTCATAATGCTTCCCGGAGAGTCTAAACCCATTGTCCATGTTTAGTTTGTGATATGACCGAGTACATAATTGACTAGATTTCGTGACGTCATTATTGTACTACGAATGGGGAAGTGGGGAAATATGGCAATATTGCCGTTTACATTTTTAGCGAAAATTTCCTTGAACAAGGAGCTAAAGTATAACCATTTCCTGTATCTGATAGTTCAACTGTATTTACTTACTCTGTGCTAAAACTCAGTTAGGAGACGGTCTTAAGGAAGAAAGAAAATAATTAGGAGGTGAAGGAGCGTTTGTAATAAAGTGAATTTGTATTTCTTAAAATTAAGTTTCTTAACCTCCTACTTAAAAAGGGCCTTGCCCGAGAGTGGTGATAAAAGTATGTTATATATTAAAATTATTAATATATGATCAGTGCTCTCATAAACACTCAATTAATTGAAGTGCGAAACAAGTTTTAAAAATTTCATTGTAGGCAAGTAAACTGCGCAAAAATAGCTAATAAAATTTACTGTTGCTTTTTTTTTTTTGACTTTTCTTTTCATTTTCCTCAAATTTCGTTCAAAAGTAAACAAATTTGAGCAATTAGAGCGAGAATCGCATTTTATTCTACGTGTTTATATTGATCTTCAAATCCTTCAGCAATGAAGGTCATTCTTCTTCTTCTTTTTTTTTTTTTTTTTTTTTTTTTTTTTTTTTTTTTTTTTAAATATTACCACTAAGGAAACAAAAATAAAATTCTTTACGTGTGAATTTATCAATATATAGCAGATATATATATATTTAATGCGTAAATAGTACATATAACATAGAAACGCATATACATATATATACGATATATATATATATATATATATATATATATATATATATATATATATATATATATATATATATATATATATATATATATATATATATATATATATATATATATATATATATATATATATATATATATATATATATATATATATATATATATATATATATATATATATATATATATATATATATATATATATATATATATATATATATATATATATATATATATATATATATATATATATATATATATATATATATATATATATATATATATATATATATATATATATATATATATATATATATATATATATATATATATATATATCTTATCAAAGTGTACAAAAAATAAAATGAGTAAAATATATAAAAAATTAATGAAATTTTAGGTAAATTTTTTTTCTTCATTTTTTTAAATATTTTATTTCTTTTCCATTTAAATTCTGTTTTAATTTTCCCTTTTTTAATTTTTAACTTAATGAAATTTCTTAATCAAAATTTAAATGCTTATTTTATATATATATATATATATATATATATATATATATATATATATATATATATATATATATATATATATATATATATATATATATATATATATATATATATATATATATATATATATATATATATATATATATATATATATATATATATATATATATATATATATATATATATATATATATATATATATATATATATATATATATATATATATATATATATATATATATATATATATATATATATATATATATATATATATGGGACTTGGAAGGTGCCAATATGCCGATCAATCGATACAAGTGCTGAATGGCAAGTCCAGTGATCACTCCTCATCACATTCCCTTCTTCACATTCTAAGTACAGTTTTATGTGCCAACATTCTTTCTTTAAAGAGATAAATGTGGCAAAGAAGCATTCTGCCTCGGATGCACTAAAATTATAGGTACACATATCCTCCATTTACCGTTTGA
>SEYY01006521.1:7500-12997 GCA_009176605.1 Armadillidium nasatum | reverse complement strand
CTGTAAATGTGCGCTCATCAACCTGTGCGGAAAAAGAGGAACCCCTCTCAACCCTCTAATTACCCTCTCATTTCTTTAACTTCCGTTCTTTCCAAAGTTTTCGAATCTATCCTTAGCAGGAAGATTTGGAAACATCTCATTTCATTTAATCTTATCTCTTATCGCCAGTATGACTTCTTTCTCTTCTCTCTGATTCTTGGTCCTCCGCTCTTGGCATTTCGGTGAATCTTTTCCCGTTTCGCTGAACATTTCGAAAACTTTCGATAAAGTCTGGCACAAAGTTTTGAATCCCAAACTTGACTTTTTCGGAATCTATCCTTCTCTCTGTGAACTATAGCAGTTGTTGTAGACGACCATCATTTATTCTCTAAATCTATTAATAGTGGTGTTTTTTATCTCCTACTCTTTTTCTACTTTTCATTAGTGGCCTACTCTCTTTTACTTTATCTCCTATCTACTCCTATGCCGTTGACTCCACCCTTCATTACTTCTTTCAGTTTGAAAGATGACCCTCTCAACAGCAATTATTAGACGCAATATGGATTGACTTGGAGCACGTGACCTCTGATCTATCTCGTACTTGAAATTGGGACAGAGAAAACATGGTCGTTTTTAATACCTCAAAAACTCAGTTCCTGCATTTCTCTACTCGAAACAACTTCCAAATAACAATGATATTTTATTCTGGGTGGTTTTCTTCCTCATTTCTCTTTAACATATGCCCCCTCCTCGAAAAGAGCTCTGCCCGTCAGCGGTGGTGATAATATTATATATATATATATATATATATATATATATATATATATATATATATATATATATATATATATATATATATATATATATATATATATATATATATATATATATATATATATATATATATAAGTGTGGGTGTGGGTCGAAAATTAAAAAATATCCTATTCCTTTTAATTGGGCGAATAATCCTATAACATTCGGTTTTTAACCTGCTAGTCTGTATCTGAATAGTTACATAAATATATATATATATATATATATATATATATATATATATATATATATATATATATATATATATATATTAATATTTTATATATATATTATATATATATATATATATTTATATTACTTGGGTTAACAATGCTTTTTAAAGTAATATACTTAATGCAGTCGGCAAATCATTTTGAAGAAATACTCAATATAAACTTTTTAAAAATACAGTTTTAATATAAAAAATTCTTCCTATAAATGGACTCTAAATTTCTTTAATTAGATTTTTCGGTTAATAATGTATTATTCTTTATTATTTTTTCCCTTTGCGAAGCATATTGACATTTTTCATTCTCTTTGTTGAAATAATAATAATAACTTTTATTAAATAAAAAAAAAAAACGAAGGAAAAATAATTAGAAATACTATTGAAAATAAATAAATTCATTTCAAAATTCTTTATGCATTGAACGTACATTATAATTTACAATATTTATCAGGTCTTATACCACAAATTATACTATAATAATAACAATAATAATAGTAATGAAGTGACTGTACAGTTCTCTGAAAAGGGACTTCTAAAGGTACACACATTAGTTTTCATTGAGCCCCAAGGTTTAGTAGTTAAGTAAATTTTAATTTTATTATTAAAAAGTAAATACTAAAATGGTGCATATAATAAATGAGTGATAAAGATAATGGTATTTAAAATACAAATATTATGTAAAATTAAAAATAGTGAAAATAATAATAATAATAATAATAATAATAATAATAATAATAATAATAATAATAATGAATAGTAATAAAAAATAATAATTGATAAATAATAATACAAATAATAGTAATAATAGAATCAATAGAATATGTAGCATAATATCGAGACATGCGTGCATTACAGAATTAGCTCAACATTAAAATAATAATAAAAATAAAAAAAAAAAAAAATAATAAAAAAAAAAAAAAAAAAATAAAAAATAATAAAAAATAATAAAAAATATAAAAAAAAATAAAAAAAAAAATTAATAATAAAATAATAATAATAATAATAATAATAATAATAATAAATAATAATAATAATAATAATAATATAATATAATAATAATAATAATAATAATAATAATAATAATAATAATAATAATAATAATAATAATAATAATAATAATAATAATAATAATAATAATAATAATAATAATAATAATAATAATAATAATAATAATAATAATAATAATAAAAATGAGAACTACAGAAATTTCTTGAAATGTTGAAAAACTGCCCAAAGTATTAACCACAAAGTTTTCCTTAGAGTTTATCATTCTGGTTATCCGCAGTATGTGAGTGTTTTTTGGAGTTACAATTTTCCCAAAGAAAAGAAAAGAAAAAAAAATACAAAAAAATATAGAGATAAATAAACCTTATAGCTATAGAAATTAATTTAATTTTTATTCTTAAAAATTCCCTTCGTTTAGGATTTTACTTCAAAACTAAGGTTGTGGAAAATTTTTATTAAAATATTAAATATAATTTTAATGACAGTTTTAGCAGACATTTTATTAATTAACAAAATTAAAAAAAAAATTGCAAACAATTTCAATAATATACATTGCATTTTAATGACATTTAGGCATAACTATTAGTTAAATTCTTAAACATCTTTCTCAACCACATAATAACTGCAATATTTCATGCAAGAATATTTGCTACTCCATTTTTTTTTTATTTTTTTTTTTTATTTTTTTTTTATTTTTTATTTTTATTTTTATATTTTTTATTTTTTAATACAAAATAACGAGTACCAATTCCAGTCTCACAATAGCTTTGTTCACATTCTATTCAAGATTTTTTCCCCTCTTTTTAAATGAAACTTAAGCTTATTAAAAATGTTATATACATTTACAATAAAATTGAAACTACAATCTGGAACATTAATTTCAATATATTATATTATATATATATATATATATATATATATATATATATATATATATATATATATATATATATATATATATATATATATATATATATATATATATATATATATATATATATTATTATTATTATTATTTATTATTATTATTATTAGTTGAACTTTCTTATACTGAAAAGTATTAGATAAGATTATTATTATTTTAATATTATCTAATCCTAAAATTCTTATTCAGCTATTTGAAATAGAAAATGTCCTTGACATGCAAACTCGTATTTAATAATAATAATAATAATATAATAATAATAATAATAATAATAATAATAATAATAATAATAATAATAATAATAGATAATCACCATTAAAATCAAGGTTTAATTTTTTCTTTATCTAAATTGAAGTTCAATTACCAAAACCGAAGGAACCGACACCGACAAGATAAGGAGCAGACACGACACAGACATGGAACAGACAAGGCACAGACATGGAACAGACAAAGCACAGACATGGAACAGACAAGGCACAGACAAGACAGAGAACTAACTCATTATTGTACCTAAAATTGGTAAAGAATTGACGAAGGCGTGTCTGTAGCTGGAACAATAAAGAATGGGTATCAGTAAATAAATTTTTTATTTGATTCAAAAACTTTAATATAATTTAATATAATTTTTAATATTATTTAATAAAATTTAATATAATTTAATATAATATTATTTAATATAATTTAATGTAATATTATTTAATATAATTTAATGTAGTACATTTTCTATAATTATACATAAGTTGAGAAAGTTATTAAGTTTTACTTCTTTTAGCTTTTAGCATCAGCTCTTCTTTGAGGAGAAGGTATAAAATTAAAGAATCCGGAAGAGTAGTATTTATAGTAGCAGTGATAATATAAGGAAAGTAATGTGAAAGTTCGACGCCCAGAAAATATTGGAGAGAGTTAGTAAGACCAGCAAAGTAAAGCGAAAACCATTGATTACATCCTTTTAGGAAGGAATGTATGAGTGGGACCACCAAAGATATGAAATGCATGCTTCATAGAAGGAAGAACTATACCTGTACACAGTATAATCAAACAGGGTTCTATGAAGAAGTTCTGAAGTTGCTTTTTAACACCTAATCCCATCCCTCCACAGATGCTCAATGGGGGGAAATATCAACGTTTCGGACTTCACCTAGGTCCTCTCCCACCTACACACGCACACGGATATATTTATTTTTATTTATTTATTTTACCATTCACCTTTCCCACTCTCGTGGGGTTGGTGCCCGTCACAGTTCGCTCACATACACACACTATCTCCCTTCCCCCCCTCTCACCACTGCCCTCCATCTCACTCTGTCCTCCGCGACTCTCCTACCTTCGTCCACATTCAAATCTCTCCCCCCAATATCTCCTTCACCCCATCCATCCACCTCCACCTCGGCCTTCCCCTCCCCCTTCCTCCTTCTATCTCGGATCTCATCACTCTACTCACCATCCTATTCTCATCCATTCTACACATATGGCAACATTTAATACACCCTCTTCCGCTTGCCCACTACTCCCCTCTTCCATCACACATCTCTCTTATTCTTTTCATTTCTGATTCTATCTACCTCCTTACCCCGACATATAGCCCTAGTTCTTTCATCTCTAAAACTTCTAATCCTTTCCTAAACTGAGCATTTATCACTCGATGTCTCACACCCATACTTGCAGATGTAGACACATTACTCTCAACATTTCGTCCTTTATTTCCTTTGATATTCTCCCTTTTCCATACTTCTCTCAGTCCCCTATCACTTTCATTCCCTCCATCTTATTCTTTATTTCCCATCCCTCCTTTTCCCCTCCAAAACATTCCCAGATATTTAAACTTTTCTACTCCTCAATTTCTCTCCACCCACCTCGACACCCTCCCATTCTCCCCTCTTGCTGCCTCATCCCTGCCCCCGATCCTCATCACTTTACTCTTTGTCGAGTTTACCCTTAATCCCTTCGATGCACATTCCCTAACAAACTCCTTCACCAACATTCTCAGCTTCTCCCCAGATTCAGCAACTAACACCGCATCATCCGCAAACAACAAGACACTTACCCCATTTTCCCTCTCACTTCTAACCTAATACCCTTTCCCTTCTCTTCATCCCTCACTACACATTTTAACACATTAAACAACCACGGAGACATAACACACCCTTGCTTCAGTCCGACTCCCATTTTAAACCATTCAGTCAGTTCTCATAAAATGATTTAACTGCATTCAATAATCTACCTCTCACTCTTCCCTCCCTTAGAACCTCAAACAGTTTCCTCCTACAGACTCTATCATACGCCTTTTCCAAATCCATAAAGCATACATACCCTACTTTATCTTTCTCTCGCAATTTTTCACCAATCATTCTCAGTGTAAACACCTGATCCACACATCTCCTACCTTCTCTAAAACCCCCTGTTCCTACCCCACTCTCTCTCTTGTCAGTTCTTTCACTTCGATACTAAAACTCTCCCATAAATTTTCCCTACTACGCTCAACAAGCTTATCCCCCTATAATTCTTACACACCATCTTATCCCCCTTCCCTTTATATATCGGCACTT
>SEYY01006519.1:15000-22969 GCA_009176605.1 Armadillidium nasatum | reverse complement strand
TATATATATATATATATATATATATATATATATTGTTGGGAATTTCTGTGGCGCTGAAACCCCTGAAAACGCTTAATGCAGATATGTTACTGCTCTGCCAAGAATAAACCTAATTCTATTACATTTAGCCTACTGTTTATAAAAAGAAATTAATAAAGAGCTCACCATTTATAATATTCTGCAAATTGTTAAGTTAGAATAAGGGATTCTTAGGGGATTTACTTTGTTTCCAAAGTAATTTAACTTGGATATTCGGCTTATTTGTATAAGTTCATAAATAAATTTTTAGAAGAAGTATATTAGTTAAATTTTAGCCTAGTAGGAACATAACTTCAACCCAAACAAGCAAGAACTCTCAAAATCTACTCAAAAAATATGCAGTAAATGTCAAGTCAAATCCACAATTCAAGTTAAAAATAAAATACTAACTCAACCCGAACAAAATCAAAATATGTCAATTTAATTCAAATAACAAAATAAAAGATCTGGGTTGAGTTGGTCTGGTTGGGTCCTAATTTCTCTTACAAAGCTCCAAGATCCTACTCTAAGGGTTAAAAATATATATAAAACTACCATAGGCTACACGTAGTTTAAAATAGTTAAATGGGACATACTCATCTTTTCGACGACTTCTTCAGGTTTGGATGAACATTTTTTGTTAAATCGTTTTAAGCATAGCTGTCAAAGTGACTTACACTGACAACGGTAAATATTAAAGTCTCCTCGCTGTCGAGAAGCGAGTCGTAAAACATGTAAATGTTGCTGTTCTATAAAAGATTTTTAAGTTTATTGAGTATTTTGATATTTTGTGAAACTCATGCAGTTTCATCTATTAATCATAAAATATTTAATTAAATCTAAGATATAAGGATTTTCTAATATATATATATATATATATATATATATATATATATATATATATTATATATATATATATATATATATATATATATATATATATATATATATATATATATATATTAAATTGTACTTAATAAATTGAGAATCTGAGCTATTATAACGTCTTGATTTTGTAGCTATCGGTTTGCAGTTGGGTAGAAGGTTTAAAGAAAGAGGATGAGAGCATACTGAGTATGAACTTAAACTGTATATATTAAGTGGAGGCAATTGTCCTCCAAACTTAAGATTAACACTTTGTTGTTGAAACAGAACATCATATTCCAATAATAATTCACTGCACAAGTTAGGCAAAACTTCTAATTTTATTTTTTTATACTAATGATTCAGAATTTTAAAGTTAACAAAACAGTAACCAAGAGTTTCACAAGGCAAAGAAGACTGTGCCATTGTCACTTTACCTCTCCTTGGAACAATGGGGAAAGACAGACCATTTACTAAATCCTTCCCTATTCAACTATGATTACTACCTGAGTTAATGAGAGCATTCACACTATGATTTCCAATAATAATTTCAACTTTAGATTTAGACAACCCTCTTGAAGCCGTGGTTGAAGAACCAACAATAGATGCCAATAGAGAATCTGTGGCAGCACATTATTGGGCTTCACTTCTACAAACATTAGCATAATGCCCTTTCTTTTGACATTTTCTGCAAACGACATCTCGTGCAGGACAATAAGACTGCGGATGACGCTTATTTCCAAAGAAATAGCACTTCTGATTATACCTTAATACTTTGTCTTGCCGCCGCAGCAGTAAACTCTGATTTTTCGGTAGAACAGTTTGGAATATCATTGGTTGCAAGAGAATTTTCAATAGCTGAAACTGATGCTGAGAGAGGTGTGTATGGAGTAGAATAGGAACTTGAATTTTGCTGGGCTATGTCTAAAGCAAGAGCTTGTTCGAATGCGTATTGTAGCTCTAATGATATATTCTCTAACAACCTCTGACGAATGTAGGAAGAATTTAATTTAGTTAAAATGCGTTACGGATGGCATCATCTCTATTTTTCTCAGCACTGACAGCACTAAAGTTGCAGTTACTATTTAATTGTTTAAGACCTGCAAAAAATCATCTAAATTCTCTCCACTTTGCTGTCGTCGAGTGGCTAGTTGATATCGAGCAAAAATTTCATTTTTGTGTTTTACATATATACCTCAATAGCTTCTTCATAAGTTTCACAGCCAAATATGTATTCATAAACAGCTGGAGCAATATAGTTAATAAGAGTATCCAATTTGTTAGGGTTGTAAGATTCAATGGCAGAGAGAAAATTTCTAAAATTTCTGGACCAGTGAATCCATTCTCTTCCTGAGGTACTTCCATTTGGATTTGCTTAATTTCCTGTTTAATTAAGGAATTTGTCAATTTTGATTTTTCTTAATATTTTTTTTATTTTATACTTGATTTTTCATTTTAGTGGAATAAATTGAAGTGAAAAAAATAGAATAATAAAAAGACCTTCATTTAATGGCTTTATTCCACTGAAGAATTATATTACATGTCTGGAAATTAAAATAAGAAAAAGAACATTATTAATATATTAGAAATTGAAACCTATAAATAATTATCATTACACAGCTCCATTTTAATTAACTGGAATATATATATATATATATATATATATATATATATATATATATATATATATATATATATATATATATATATATATATATATATATATATATATATATATATATATATAATAAATATATATATATATATATATATATATATATATATAGTATATATATATATATATAGTATATATATATATATATATATATATATATATATATATATATATATATATATATAATATATATATATATATATATATATATTATATATACTATATATTATATATATATAATATATATATATATATATATATATATATATATATATATATATATATATATATATATATATATATATATAAATGCCCGATCACTCTGCATGTTCGGCCCTACAAAACGGGAAGCAACCAGCTTCTGTGAGGCCGGAATCCCTGGATGGGCGAGGTCATGCAATGAGTGGAAGACCTGTTTCCTGAAGGAGGAAGGGACCAATGGTCGAGGAGAACCTGTAGAAGTATCACAGACGAGTGGTCGAGCAATACCAGGCAGGTGAAGAGATTGAAGAGAAAGAGAAGTGGTATCAGGAAGAGGAATGTCCTCTGACTCCTGTGCAGCTGCCATGCCCTCGAAATCTACCGGGGATAGAGAAGAACTTGCGTTAATCTCTATCCGAGAGAGAGCATCAGCAGTGTGGTTGTCGATGCCGTGAATATGCCGGATGTCAGTGGTGAACTGAGAGACATATTCCAGGTGGCGCGCTTCTCTAGGAGAATGACGTTCATTACGAGACTGCATAGCGAAAATGAGAGGCTTATGATCAGTCAGAATGTGAAAGGAACGTCCCTCGAGAAAATAGCGGAAGTGTTAGGTAGCCAAATACAAGGCCAAAAGTTCTCTACTGAAGGCACTGTACCGTGTCTCAGCAGGCTGAAGTTTTTTTGAAAAGAAAGCAAGAGGCACCCACATCTCATTCTGGTATTGCTGCAGGACACCCCCGACGGCAAAATCGGAAGCATCTACCTGAAGGCGAGTGGGAGCAGACTCCTGCGGAAAGACGAGAAGAGTAGCTTCAGCGATAGCAGATGTTGCGTCAGATAAAGCCTGCCGAGCAGCATCCGACCAAGTGACCTTGGTAGATTGACCCCTCTTTTTCCCCTTCAGCAGAGAAGTAAGAGGTGTCAGGAGAGCTGCAGCCGAAGGAATGAAACGATGATAAAAGGTTATCATGCCAAGAAATTGTCGAAGTTGACGCTGTGTTTCAGGAAGAGGGAACTGGCGAATGGCAGAAACTTTATCCTGAAGGGGAAGAACTCCTGAAGGTGAAATAGTGTGCCCCAAGAAGGTGAGTGACGGAACACCCAAGACACACTTGTCAGGGTTCACCCTGATGCCAAATTCCTGCAGCCTGGTGAAAACAGCCTGCAGGTGAGACTTGTGGAGCTCAGGAGAGGAGCTGGCAATGAGGAGGTCGTCGAGATAGCCCAGCAGAAAGGAAGACCGCGGAGCACAGAGTCCATAAAGCGCTGGAAGGTCTGTGCCTCGATCCTGAGGCCGTAGGGCATGCGGGTATACTCAAACAACCCGAAGGGAGTAGTGATGGCTGTTTTAGGAATATCCTCCAGGGCCACAGGGATCTGATGGTAAGCGAGAACCAAATCCACTTTGGAGAATATGTTACAGCCGTGCAGATGGGAGGTGAAGTCCTGAATGTGTGGCAGAGAGTATCTGTCAGGCACAGTCGCAGCATTCAGGGCACGATAGTCTCCACAAGGCCTCCAGTCCCCGGAGTAGCCTTGGGAACCAAATGAAGAGGAGAGGACCATGCTGATTTCGAAGGGCGAATAATGCCGAGTTCAAGCATGTGCTCAAACTCAGCACGAGCAACCTTAAGCCTCTCAGGAGCCAGTCTGCGAGGGCGGGCGAAAACTGGTGAGCCAGAGGTCTCGATGTGGTGTTCCACATTGTGCTTGACCGGGGCTTCTGAAGAGCAAGGCTTAAGGAGTGAGGGAAAATCCTGAGCAAGCATGGTAGAAAACTCAGAAGAGGTAGAAGGTGAAGAAGGTAACACCGAAGAAATGCTGAAGTGTGAGTCGAAAATAAACATCCCTGAGCAGAAAGGGAAGTGCAGTTGTCAATCAAGCGCCTGTGGCGCAGATCCACAACTAACCCGAAGTGGGACAGGAAATCTGCCCCTAGAATGGGTTGGGAGACCTCAGCAATTGTGAAAATCCTACGGAAACACCGTCGGAGACCTAAATCCAAGGTAAACCTTTTTTCACCATGAGTCGCAATGGCAGAGCCATTGGCTGCAAACAAAGAAGGACCAAGGAAAGAGGTGGAAGAAGAAGTAGAAGTGTAAGCCTTCGGCAGGAGGGAAAGTTCGGCTCCTGTATCGACAACATAATTAAGACCTGATAAAGGGTCAAAAATCCGAAGAAGGCGTTGCTGTGAAGAGTGGGAAGCAGGGCCAGTGTCAGCTACAGCTATCACTGACTCTCCGGAAGGTTTCCCTGGTAAGTGCAAGGCTTATTGCACTTAAGAGCTCGATCCCCAAATGTGCTATGATAATATCACAAAGGAGAGTCCCTTCTGCGAAAAGGAGAGGGAGCACGACCGTGAGGAGTACCTGAACGAGCAGAAGGGGTAGAAGAGCGAGAGCGGTTAGAAGAAGTGATGGAAATAATCAGAGAGTTTATAGAAGCCTGCAGGAAATCCACTTTGGACTCTAAACAAGCCACGCGAGTGTGTAGGTCATGTGCCAGACCTGAAGAAGGAAGTGTAGAAGAAGAAGCGATAGTAGAAGGTGTGAAAGTAGGTGCAAGAGGTAAAAAGACAGCAGAAGGTGCAGAAGAAGTCGCAGCAGCAATAGGAACCTGGGAAGGATGGAAGGTGTGGAAGATCCTATCTGCGATGGAAGCAACCTCCTGAAGGGGTGTAGAAGGGGAAGTAACCACCAGTATCCCCTGGGCATCTCCCGGCAACTTCTTGAGGAAGAGCTCTCTGATGAGAAGGGTCTCAGATTCGGACGGCGGTGACCCTAATTGGTTCAACAAATGAGTCATTAGCTGGCTTGGAGTGCGGGCTCCAAGGGCTTCACAACTCAAGAGCTGAGCAATTCTCTCTTCCCTCGAAGTTGCGACCCTATTCAGCAGCTCTGTCTTTAATGCTGTGAAAGGATCAGGAGACACTCGGACGGAAGGGAGAACATCCTTGACTACACGAAGAACCTCTGGAGGCAGAAGGGGTACAAGAGCCCGAAATTTGGTGTCAGAGGTATAAGAAGAAGGAAAAATGGTCTCGAGTTGGAGAAGCCATAACTCTACATCACCAGGGATGTAACGAGGAAAGAAAGGTGCAGGCTGGGATGCATATCATTAATAGACATGATATAAGTAAAAAAAAAATAAAAATAAAAAACAATAAAAAAAAAAAAAAAAAAAAAAAAAAAAAAAAAAAAAAAAATATATTAATATATATAATATATATATATATATATATATAATATATATATATATATATATATATATATAATATATATATATATATATATATATATATATATAAATAAAATAAAATAATAAAAAGAAATATTAATTTGCAAATATGTAAAATATAAATATGCGATAAAAAATAAAATTATTAAAATAATAAAAAATTAAATAAGTATATATGAAAAATTCCCACTAGACAGGGCTCCAATGTTGAAGCCTCTGTGCTTTTGCTTTTTCCAATCCAGAATCACCACTCCATGGGTGACCACTTTATGGTTGATGGTTTATGGTTGAAGTTGCTTAGATGGTAGGCATAGGAGAAATAATGAAGGCTGTATGGTGTTCTTAATTTTAATACAAAAATAATGACTCTGGATGGTTCAACAAGAACAAAAACAGGGCAATGGCAAAAACAAAAACTCTATCTGAAATATGATTGGCAAAAATAAATATGTGTCCACATGAATATCACAACACACATCCCTGACACTATCCCACAATAGCATCAAGGATCTGCATTGTGGTCATTCACATGAAACAAATGCAGATATTAAAATATATAAAAAATGGAGAGTAATTTGACATATATATATATATATATATATATATATATATATATATATATATATATATATATATATATATATATATATATATATATATATATATATATATATATATATATATATATATATATATATATATATATATATATATATATATATATGTATATATTATATATATATATATATATATATATATATATATATATATATATATATATATATAATATATATATATATATATATATATATATATATATATATATATATATATATATATATATATATAATATATATATATATATATATATATATATATATATATATATATATATATATATATATATATATATATATATATATATATATATATATATATATATATATATATATATATATATATATATATATATATATATATATATATATATATATATATATATATATATATATATATATATATATATATATATATATATATATATATATATATATATATATATATATATATATTAATATATTTAATAATAATAATAATAATAATAATAATAATAATAATAATAATAATAATAATAATAATAATAATAATAATAATAATAAAGATATAAAATAATACCTAGTGTCAGCCTGGTAATACCCAGAGAAGGAAGCAGACTTCACTGATGACTGGTATTTATCCTGCAGTGTATATGTTCAAGCAGCACCTTCTGATGTGATAAGGATAACCTGAAGAACACTGTGCAGGTAAGAAAGAAGAATATAAACAAAAGGAATGCAATCTAAAATCCTTTGCAATGGACAATACTAACAAAACAAGAAAATAACAAGATGTCAACTATGGCTATTTAGAACCTAATTCTCACCTGTGCTGGTAAACAAAATATTGCTTGAGGTGCAATATTAGTGGTAATTGTATGATACACTGTAATGTCTGATAAACACAAGTTGATGTTGCAAAAGACGAAGTTAATTACAGTTGTAAGTAAAATATAAAAAATACCCGCTGATCACACAAAAAAGAAGTCGGTAGAAAAAGGCGGTAGTCTAATAGCCAAGTCCGCAAATATAAAAAAGAAGAGTAAAAAACCACAGTATAAAAATATAGTAGAGTGCGGGAAGCTCTGCGGCTACAATATATATATGTATATATATATATATATATATATATATATATATATTATATATATATATATATATATATATATATATATATATATATATATATATATATATATATATATATATATATATATATATATATATATATTATATATATATATATATATATATATATATATAATATATATATATATATATTATATATATATATATATATATATATATATATATATATATATATTATATAGAGAGCTAGAGGTATTCATTTGAGTAGAAGTCAATTGAAATGATA
>SEYY01006519.1:0-7500 GCA_009176605.1 Armadillidium nasatum | reverse complement strand
TTAAATTTTTGAAGGAAATTGAAGAACAGAATAATTATTCTTCCTTATTTGACCACTTGACCAGTTGGTCTCCTTAAACTTATTCAAAAATATGGATGAATCAACTCTAGGACAGAAATTTCACTTCTTACTGTAAGCTACAAAAGCCAAGAATTGCATCCTCCTCTTAGTTCTTAAATTGATTCTCTCCCCCCCCCATCCTTTCACGTTTTCCCTAATATTTGGTAGGTGGGGAAAAATCAACCACTGTTGAATCAATACCCAATGGTAATGTGAACACAAAATTGAATATTTACTGGTTTTTAAAATCATATATATATATATATATATATATATATATATATATATATATATATATATATATATATATATATATATTATATATATATATATATATATAATAAATTAGGTAAAAATTTTTTTTTTTTA
Source organism: Armadillidium nasatum (assembly GCA_009176605.1). Classification (NCBI taxonomy): domain Eukaryota; kingdom Metazoa; phylum Arthropoda; class Malacostraca; order Isopoda; family Armadillidiidae; genus Armadillidium; species Armadillidium nasatum. The sequence goes on along the minus strand of SEYY01006519.1, from coordinate 7,071 downwards.
AAAATAAAAAAAAAAAAAAAAAAAAAAAAAATTTTTTTTTTTTTTTTCAGGAAAACCAAAATATCTCCCTTTATTTGCAAAAAAAAGTCTAGGACAAAATATATATAATTTATATTTTTATTTTGTTGACAGGTGTAATAACTCAATGAAGGCATCTTTGTCTTGTTTCTCAATTTGATTTCTCCAAATGAAAGTTTCTAAGTATCTTGATAGGTTTCCTTTATAGTTACCAGTCTTTGGTAATGATGCTTTTATCTGTAAAAGATTGTGAAATTATTTATGTATTTATTCATATTATATTTTGCTTCGGTTTGGTTAGGTTAAATTAAGTTAGGATAGGTTAGGTCTTTTGTTCTCATTATCTCTCGAACACAAATCCATACATTTAATATACATTGCATCGATTGTTTTATAACCTGTTTTTAACATTTTCCTTGCTTGTGTTAAGGATACTTTGTTTGCAAATAAATACACTATTTTTACTATTTCACTGTAACTTAATTTGCTTCTTTGAAATAAAATGTTCTCGTCGAGAGTACACTTTCATCAGATTTACATTTATTACAACTAAGATAAAATTTATAATTTCTTTTCTTTAAATTATAATCTATTTTGCACCCTTTACATTTTTTTTCTGTTAATATTACACCATGTTGTTGCAAAAAAATCTATTAACATGTATTCATTTGTCACAATTTTGTTTAATTTGTCTAATTTCATTATGATCAAAGTATATACTATGTTATAACTAGAAACACCTAAGAACCTTACAGAATCTCGGTTACTCATTGTATAAAATATTCTTACGTTTGTGACATATATATTAATATGTAGAAAGGGAAAAATCCCCATCTATGAAAAAATTACATGTTCTGTTTAGTGTTGGAGGAAGATCCTACCTAATAACCATATATATATATATATATATATATATATATATATATATATATATATATATATATATATATATATATATATATATATATATATATATATAAACAAATCAAGGAAAGTAATTTTAAGGATGCAAAATGGTGAGGGGATAGTTGCTTTAATTGTAGCTAATGCATGCATGCAAGTTTGGTGTAAATGGATTCAAATTGTACATGCAATCATTAAATTTGATCTAAATGCAGTAGGATATATATATATATATATATATATATATATATATATATATATATATATATATATATATATATATATATATATATATATATATATATATATATATACACACAGTGGAACTCCAATATTCGTCATTAATCCGTTCCCGAGGGGATGATGAATATCGAATAATTTTTTCCCATAGGAATTAACTAAAAATGGATTAATTCGTTCCCAGCCTCGAATTTTGCCTATTTATTCTTTAACAAAAAAAAATTTCCCTCTAGAATCGATCTCCGAAATCATTTCAAACACTGTACAATTTAACTACAGTACATATTAACCAGCGTACTGCCATAAATAATACGTAATACGCACTGTGTAGGCCTACATAAATGCTAAACACAAATAAAATTTTAAAAAGAAATTTACCTTTTAGGATGAGAAAAACAATGATTGTTATTAAGAGTTTTTATTTTTAAGGTTATAGGCTTTCGTAGGTAGGACGAATATTGACTTTTCGACGAATATCGGAAAAAAAATTTGACGAAAAAAAAAAAAAAAAAAAAAAAATATATATATATATATATATATATATATATATATATATATATATATATATATATATATATATATATATATATATCATATAAAATCTTAATATGTAATATTGGTGATTACGGGTAATTTTAGATATTTAAAATCAAATATAGAAAATTAAGGAGATTCATCTTCAGAGTTGGAGGAACTCAGCATAATTCATTTAGAAGGGAAGCATTGAATGAAATTTTTTTTTTTTTTTAAGAGACAAACTGATATTATTTGCTGAGAACTTGAAAGATTAAAAGGTGGTGATTGCAGTTGTTTCTTGAAAAATTAAAGCAAGGACATTTGCCTCAGATATGTCTTTTTCCTTCCCCAAAGTAGTTCCCTGTAATAGGATATTTTGAGAATGAAGAAAACCCTATCCCAATATATATCATCTGTTTTGGCAATTCTAACTTCATCTCTTATCGTTGTATCCTTAGGCAGAGGTGTATCTTAGGCATAGCATCCTCTTTGTCTTCTTTGTTCTTTCATCACTAGGAAACTCATTATTTTTTTCATTTTTATTTTGATCAAAATTATATTTTCAACAGGAAATTAACTGAATAAGGTATGAAAATTCTCACTGAAAATATTGGAATTAAATTCTGGCTTTACAAGGAAGGAAGGATGGATGTAAAAAAATATGGTAATCAACGAATCAGAAATTAAAGAATTAAACTCAGAGGTTACTGATGTATATTTAGGAATAGAGAAAGATGATAAGGAAAGAGTGTATAAAGACTCAAAGTAATATTCAAAATGGATATGAAACCTAAAAAATAAAACTGATATCATTAAGCAATTCACCATACCAGTACTAACACATTCTTTGGAGTCATAGATGAGTTTTACCATGCATCAAATATACTGGATGTAAGAACATTGATATTCCAATCACATGCATATAAATGTATATCAAAGTTTGAAAGATTTATCTATAGCAATTCTCATTCTAAATAGACTCTGCTTTAAAAGTGGAATTGAAAAATAAAACCTGTGAGATGGAAATTATTTAAATACATATTTGGAGTTTGGCTATGCATGCAATAAAATACAATGCTTAAAACTAAAATGAACTTACTAGCTCTGTTATTCCTTACATTCATAGCTGCACTCAGTATATAATTTGAGTGTAGCTATGAATGTAATGCATTTCAGAGCTAAAATCTACCATGAACAACTCTCAACTTGAGCTATAATTGTACTCACTCAGTAAGAATATGTGAAACATCTTTAGACATTGACATAATCTAAAGTAATGAAGACAGAATAATCAAAAAGCCTTTTGACCCTCCTTTCTTCCTTTTTTTTTCATATAGTTTTTTCCAAAATAGTTTATTTATATATATATATATATATATATATATATATATATATATATATATATATATATATATATATATATATATATATATTATATATATATATATATATATATATATATATATATGATTTCATTTTATTTTATTTTTGCTTAAAATTTAGCCAACTCTAACTCTGGCTCTGGCTATATAATTTTATTTACAGTTAAGAAATTTGCAAAGGATAAGAAAAATGGATTCATTTTACTATTTTCATTTACAACTACAATTATGAAAAAAAATTTTTTCTAGCTTTAGCTGCTTAACACACAAACTTATCAGTCCTGGGTTGGAGAGTCGGACAGAGAAAGGATGAGACTCTGTAGAGAGGCACGTTGTACAAGCTCTTCTCAATGGAGGAGGTATGCGATGAGAAAGTTCAGAAGAGCAGTGTTAGTTGTAATAGCGATAGTAAAGAGAGTGATGCAACAATTTGACAGGCAGAAAGAAATTGGAGAGAGTAAGAGCAGGAGAGTTGATAAGACGAAAAGCCCTAGACTCCACCTTCTTCAGTAGAGTTATATGAGTAAAACCACCCCAGATGTGCAACACATACTTCATACAGGAGCGAACAATACCCCTATACAGAGCAAGTAACTGGAGTGGCGTGAAGTCATTCTGAAGGTGCCTCAGAACACCCAACCTCTTAGAAGCTTGTTTAGAAAGAGAAGTAATGTGATGTATCCAAGAAATATCACAAGAAATGAAGACAAAATAAAGGTTATTAAAATTCTCACTGAAAATATTAGGAATTAAATTCTGGCTTTACAAGTAAGGAAGATGGATGTAAAAAAATATGGTAATCAACGAATCAGAAATTAAAGAATTAAACTCAGAGGTTACTGATGTATATTTAGGAATAGAGAAGTCAGATAAAATAAGAAATAATTTAATGAAAAATATGATAAGGAAAGAGAGTATAAAGACTCAAAGTAATATTCAAAATGGATATGAAACCTAAAAAATAAAACTGATATCAATAAGCTATTCACCATACCAGTACTAACATGTTCTTTGGAGTCATAGATGAGTTTTACCATGCAACAAATGTACTGGATGTAAGAACATTGATATTCCAATCACATGCATATAAATGTATATCAAAGTTTGAAAGATTTATCTATAGCAATTCTCATGCTAAATAGACTCTTGCTTTAAAACTGGAATTCGAAAATACGGAATTGAAAAATAAAACCTGTGAGATGGAAATTATTTAAATACTTATTTGGAGTTTGACTATGCTTGTAATAAAATACAATGCTTAAAACTAAAATGAACTTACTAGCTATGCTATTCTTTGCATTCATAGCTGCACTCAGTATATAATTTGAGTGTAGCTATGAATGTAATGCATTTCAGAGCTAAAATCTACCATGAACAATTCTCAGCTATAATTGTACTCACTCAGTAAGAATATGTGAAACATCTTTGGACATTGACATAATCTAAAGTAATGAAGATGGAATAATCAAAAAGCCTTTTGACCCTCCTTTTTTCCTTTTTTTTTTTTATATAGTTTTTTATATATATATATATATATATATATATATATATATATATATATATATATATATATATATATATATATATATATATATATATATTTTCATTTTATTTTACTTAAAATTTAGCCAATTCTAACTCTAGCTCTCTGGCTATAGTTCTTGCTTAATTTTATTTACAGTTAAGAAATTTGCAAAGTATAAGAAAAATGGATTCATGTTACTATTTTCAATTACAACCACAAGTTTGAAATTTTTTTTTATCCAGCTTTAGCTACTCAACACAAAAACTTATCAGTGTCTTGGTTAAAAAAAAAAAAAAAAAAAAAAATATATATATATATATATATATATATATATATATATATATATATATATATATATATATATATATATATATATATATATATATATATATATATATTTTAAGTTCACATCTCATTGCCCTATTCAAGGAGAGGAACTTTTCTAGGTAGTAGTATATACCTAGGATCCCAAAGTGGGATTGAACTGGCACCCTCAAGCACGTGAGTCAATCACTCTACCGTTTCAGCCATGTAGTATGTATATATAATATATATATATATATATATATATATATATATATATATATATATATATATATATATATATAATATATATATATATATATATATATATAAAATTAAATTTTGCCAAACGGGCAAAACCATATTTTCAAGAAAGGAACATTTAATATATATATATATATTAATGTGAGAGTACGGTTTGTTGACGATGACTCAACCTTACTAATACAAAGATAAACCAAGAAACCTACAACTTCCAAGCACCCTCCCCAATAACTGTATGATATTCTGCTTTGCAATGGATAATGCACACACTCAGGTCTGGTTTACAGGATTCTCGTGCTAAACTTTTCCTTCTTTAATTATGGCCCAGACGAATTTAGTGAAGAGCTACCAAGTACATATGTTAACTCCATACAAATGAAACGTCTCTCGTGACTTAAAGATAATTAGTGATTGTCTTAATAAAAAATGATATAGCAAGTTAACTACAGAGAGACACAGGACACTATCTATGAATGAGTATGCACTCTGAGAAATATATATATAAGTTTTAATGAACGAATATTCAACTCTGGATTCAACACATCCAACTATATTACCTGCCAGATATACCCGTCGACACGGCTGTCAGGGCATATACCAAATGTATATAAATTCCAGATTATTTAACTGACACTGGGATATAAATAATGAGTTGACTCATAAAGTATGGATTAACACAAAGGTGATATGAACATTAGTGAATAAAGTTTGTTAACTAAGGGGTAAATATATATAAAATTGTAAATAATTTTATATATAACTGTGTCATATGTGGGCCTAGGATCTTTGGAAATTTAAAGGAATGAGGGTATTATTTAGTTTTACATGGGGGTGGAGAGAAATTGGTGTCTATCGGTAGTAATAAGAGATTGAGATTTTTCGGGGGAAGCTGTCATTCTGTTTGATTTTAGCCAGTTTCCAGTTGTTGGATATGATTGAGTGAGTGTGGTGGCTGTGGGTATGGAAGGGTTTTGTATCGTAATGGATATGTCGTCGGCATATGTTATTAGTTTTATATCTGGTGTTTGTGGGGTGGGTAGGTCTGCTGTGTACAGGTTAAATAATAGAAGGGATAGGATGGCTCCCTGTGGGACACCATTTCTTAGTTTTACTGTTTTTGAAAGATGGTTTTTGTTGGAGACTTGAGCTGTACGATCGGAGAGGAAGTTGGAAATCCATTTTTTATAATTGTTGGGTATAGGTGAATGTAGGATTTTTTGTATGAGGTTATGTTTAGGGACTGTATCAAATGCTTTGTTGATGTTGATGGCAATGAGTATGGTCCTGTGGGATGGTTTTTTGTTAAGGCCATTTATTATGTTTTGAGAGATAGTGGTGAGGGCCGTGGTGGTAGAGTGAGATTTCCTGAATCTGTGTTGAAATTGTGGGGTTTGCATGAGTAGTTGGATTTTTGAATGAATGAGTTTTTCTAAGAGTTTGCATAGTGTGGATAGGAGGGAGATCGGGCGGTATGAAGATGGGAGGTTTGGGTCTTTCCTGGGTTTTAATTTGGGGTAATTATTGCTTTCTTCTATATTGCGGGGATAAAGTTGCATGTGTAAGATTTGTTGTATATTTGGGTTAGGTATGTTGTAGCCATGGGTCCTAGGTGTTTTAGATATAGATTTGAGTCGTTTGATTACTTGCCATGTTCTTTATTGTTGGGGTTTGTTAGGTTGTTTTGTAGGTATTCTTTGAATTTGTTTGTTTTGTGATTTGATATTAGTGCTGAGATTTGATTAGTTGTATGGTGATGTCTGCTGTGTGTGATCTATGTTGTCGGAGTTGGTTTCTTTGCTTTATAAGGTTGCAGATTTCTGGTGTAAGAGAGGGGTTGTATTGTTTCCTGTAGCCTTTGGGTATGTATAGGTTGGACGCTTTGTGTATTGTTTTGGTGAAGGAGTTGATGGCTGAATGTAG
>SEYY01006518.1:27500-30138 GCA_009176605.1 Armadillidium nasatum | reverse complement strand
ATATATATATATATATATATATATATATATAATATATATATATATATATATATATATATATATATATATATATATATATATATATATATAATATATATATATATATATATATATATATATATATATATATATATATATATATATATATATATATATATATATATATTATATATATATATATATATATATATATATATATAATATATATATATAATATAATGATAAAAAATATAAATAATATAAATATATATAAATATTATAATAATAATAAGAAATATGATACAAACACGAAAAAAAAAGACCCTCCTCACCTACCGTACCCTCAAGTCTGCCTTACTGAAAAATTGTTCTAAGACTGACAGACATACTTACATAATAAAAATCCCTAAACACCACAATATATGCCTAATATTGCAATTTCTTCTGAAGATGTCATTTCTGGTCGCTCTGAGCTTAACACTAAGAAGGCGTATGGTCCTGATGGTATTACTCCTGCGGTTCTCAAAAACTTGTGCTTCTGAGCTTGTATCCTGCCTTAGTAAACTATTTCGTTTTTTCCATCTGTACCTCGGCCTTCTCTTCTAGCTGGAAACGTGCACTCATTTAGCCTGTGCCGAAGAAGGGGGAACCCTCTCAACCCTCTAACTATCGTCCCATTTCTTTAAACTCCGTTCTTTCAAGTTTTCGAATCTATCTTTAGCAGAAAGATTTGGAAACATCTTAATTCTACTAATCTTATCTCTGAACACCAGATGGCTTTCGTTAGGAATGTTCTACTGGAGGTCCTCTTTCTCTTCTTTCTGACTATTGGTCCTCCGCTCTTCGGGGGTTCGGTGAATTTTTCGCAGTAGCATTGGACATGTTGAAAGCCTTCGATAGAGTTTGGCACAAAGCTTTGATTTCCAAACCTCCCTCTTTTGGAATCTATCCCCCTCTCTGTGAACTGCTCTCTGATTTCCTTTCTTGTCTTTCTATAGCAGCTGTTATAGACGGCCACTGTTCTTCCTTTATATCCATAAATAATGGTGTTCCTCAGGGATCTTTCCTATCTCCAACTCTTTTTCTACTTTCATCAATGACCTTGTCTCGATTATTTTATCACCAATTCCCTACTATGCTGATGACTCCACCCTACTTTACTCCTTTCATTTTGAAAGACGCCTCTTCCAACAGCAGTTACTGAAGCAAGAAGGATGGCCTTGTAGAAAATGACATCTAATCTTTCTCGTATTTCAAATTGAAGCATATTCCATCAAGTATTCATTGGAACTCTATAACTCAGGTGGGTTTTATGTGGGCTTAAGAACAATATAATATATATATATATATATATATATATATATATATATATATATATATATATATATATATATATATATATATATATATATATATATATATATATATATATATATATATACATATATATATATATATATATATATATATATATATATATATATATATATATATATATATATATATATATATATATATATATATATATATATATATATATATATATATATATATATATATACCTTCATAAAGGTTGAAAAAAAGATGCCATTTTTGAAACAAGAAATCTTATACGTAAAAATGACATTTTTTTGCCCTTTTTTCTCTCGAATCATTCAGAGTTTTATGCTTTTTCTATATATCAATATTAAAAAGAAAGCAAATACCCAAAGGACTCCTTATATTTGAAAATGAAGACAATGGAATATATATATATATATATATATATATATATATATATATATATATATATATTATATATATATATATATATATATATATATATATATATATATATATATATATATATATATATATATATATATATATATATATATATATATATATATATATATATATATATATATATATATATATATATATATATATATATATATATATATATATATATATATATATATATATATATATTTATATATATATATATATAATATATATAATATAAATTAAAAATAAAAAAAAAAAAAAAAAAAAAAAAAAAAAAAAAAAAAAAAAAAAAAAAATATATATATATATATATATATATATATATATATATATAATATATATATATATATATATATATATATATATATATATATAATATATATATATATATATATATATATATATATATATATTATATATATATATATATATATATATATATATATATATATATAGGACCGACCGGCCCCGGCCAACCCCGGCCATTTTTACTGACCCCGGCCCCGGCCCCGGCCCCGGCAAAAATCAAGGAAAACCGGGGTTGCCGGCCGGGGTTAAAAGCAAATTATAATTAAAATTTTTTTATATTTTTTTAATTTTCAGCCGATTCTGCTAAAACTTTCAGTTATATAGATTTTTTACCTGTAAGAGAAGTCCATTTCAAGCGTTTTTCCGAGTCTATTACGGTTAAAAGTTTTTTTTTTGTTGTTGTTGAAATTTTACCCTTTTTAATTGAATGGCGGTGCCAAACCACTTTTTAGAATGAGCTAAAAATTGGACTATTTATTCAAAATTAAATGGGATACAAAAGTCTCTAATAGACTTTTGTTCCCAGAGTCATAGGAAAAATGTTATAAACCAAAAACTGAACCAACTATAGAAAAAAAATTTT
>SEYY01006518.1:12500-15000 GCA_009176605.1 Armadillidium nasatum | reverse complement strand
AAGAACCCTCCTATGGATTTAGATGAGTACCGAATTGCTGCAGTGATTCGAAGCAGAAGAGTTTGAAAACCGCTCTACTATGCCTTATTTTATGGGAAGGCAGCGTAGCTTGGTGGCAGAGCCTTCTGTACATTGTCCAACGGCGACGCTGTTGTCAATTGGGTTCGAATCTTGGCGTGCGGAAAATTTTTCTTCTCTGATATATATTATATATATATATATATATATATATATATATATATATATATATATATATATATATATATATATATATATATATATATATATATATATATATATATATATATATATATATATATATATATATGTATAGGATGTGCCATAAGTAACTTATAAAGATGCGCTTGACGAAAGAGTAACAAATTGATATCATACATATAGATAGATGACTGGCTCAGGTAGAAGACGCGAACGTGTAGCGGAAATTAACGGAACACATTGGAGTGAGCATTACGACGACAATGTAGCAAAGTATATTAAAAAAATTTCAAAAGAATTTAAAAGTGTTGAAGTTGAATAGAAAAATCCAGTGATGAAAGCACAAAGGGTATGATAATTCACAACTCTTGCACAGAGTCCTTGAAAAGGTACACGACTGTTGTTCAATGAAAGTGGTGTCAGAAGACCGTGTATGAGGCGCGCTTTGCAAGCAAACAAATGACAGGCATCCTTACAAATTGCTTATGGGGTTAGCATCTGTACGAAGACGACCAGGATAGACGGATGGAATTCTATGAATGGGCAAACTGTAAATTGAACGAAGATATAATCATTTCATCTAAGATCATTTTTACAGATGAGGAAAATTTTTACCTCAACTGAAAGGTCAATCGGGAAAAAACGTACGATTTTAGAGTAATGCTAACTTCAATGGATAATGTCCGACAAAGATGCAAAATTTTGGCATATTAATAGTGTGAGATGGAATATGGGGTAACGTAATTATTGGACAGTGTGCAATCACAGGTAATCTTAGGGCAGAAAAGTATCTTCCTATTCCTATTAAACAAGGATTGCGATTTTCCTCTTTACTTCCAGCAAGATAGAGCTCCATCTCATAATGGTATTTACGTACTTCAGTGGCTGGATCATCAGTTTCAAGATTCTTGGGTCGGTCGGCGCGGTTCTTTGAAGTGCCTCCCCAGATCTCCAAACCTCATCCCTTAGATAAACCAGGAAGGAATTGAAAACGCCATTTTCAAGTATTTCTCTAGCTGTACAAATGCGCATTCATCTTCAGTGTGCAAAACACATATTCAGATCTATTTTGAAAACAATTGTAACTATGTGGAACATATTATATGAATAAAATTACCTTTTTTTCAATAAACATTTTTCTTGCTTCCCCTATTTATGGTTACTTATGGGCCCACCTATTATATATATATATATATATATATATATATATATATATATATATATATATATATATATATATATATATATATATATATATATATATATATATATATATATATATATATATATGTGTGTGTGTGTGTGTGTGTGTGTGTGTGTGTGTGTGTGTGTGTTCAAATAATAGTACACAAACCTTTTAAGCTGTTTTCACATATCATGGTTTCGGTAAAAAAAAATATTACTAAATAATTATAATTGTCACGAAACAAAAAACACTATAATTTTTAAATAATTTTGATAATTCTGCTCTTAAATTTTTTTTTATATATATGATCAGCTCATTTTAGCGTAACTAATTCCAATTCTTCTGTGAATAACGTCAATCTAACAGGAATAAGCTCTTAAAAAATCCATTCCAAGTAGTAATGATATCGGGGAGACCTCAACTACCATACAAGGAAAAACAAGCGGGATTTTGCTGCAATTTAGCTGGAACTAGAGGAATTGTTCCTAAAACCCTGACACTACCCGCAGCTCCTTTAACCGAATCGGCCAGTTTTAATGTTTCGTCTATTAGATTTTCGAGACCGTACTCCTTCACTTTATTGTACGGCATAAGAGAATTGCTACAGCCAGTGTCGATACACGATTTTACTATATGGTTACTGATAACCAACTCTAAGCTTGGTATTTCAACGATGCTATTAGGTTTTGTCAAATCTAGAGTCCATTACATTCTAGAAAAGGCGTTTGATGGTTCGTTTTTGTTTTTAGGAAATATACTCTAATAAGGAGAGGCAATATGTTTCAGAACTTCTTTCGCTAATTTACGGTGAAGGTCAATAATATTCAGTCGCATTTCTGAACTTTCATTTGGGGCCCTTCGTAAATCCATCGCCACTCTACTCCATACGTTATTTATAAAGTCATTATTAACTGCCTATACATTCAGACCTTAAGACGGCTTCAAAATATTTATTACTCCGAAATAGGCCACAATAAAATCCATTCCTAATAGCATTTATGTGGCAAGTCCACGAACGACTTAACAAGGAAACACTAATGAATAACCTAAAATTGTAGCAGGCACTAATGGTAAGCTACCAATAATAGACATATT
>SEYY01006517.1:0-2500 GCA_009176605.1 Armadillidium nasatum | reverse complement strand
AATAAATAAATAAATAAAAAAATAAAAAAGTAAAAAAATAAAAATTATATTCAGTTAAAAAATATAAGTAATTTTTTTTTTCGATTAAAAAAAATATATATATATATATATATTAATATAATTATAAAATTTTTCTATTAGAAATTTTGCTTAATTTTAAAAAAATTAAAAAAAAAAAAAGAAAAAAACTTGTTAATATCCTTTGAAAAAATCTTGATAAAATTTTTTTCTTTATTTTATTATTAAAAATTATTTAAAATATTTCAAAAAAAAAATAAATTAAATAAATAATAAAATAAAAACAAATAAAAAAATAAATTAAAAAAAAAAAAAAAAAAAAAAAAAAAAAAAAAAAAAAAAAAAAAAATAATATATATTAATATATATTATTAAAATTATTTATTAAAAAAAAAAAAAAGAAAGGAAAAAAATTCCATAATTAAAAAAAAAAAAAAAAAAAATTTGAAAAAAAAAAAAAAAAAAAAAAAAAAAAAAAAAAATAAAAAACTTAAAAATTTAAATTAAATTTAAACTTATAATATATAATATAAAATTTAATTTTAATTATATATAATATAAATTAATAATATATATATATGTTTATAATATATATATATATATATATATATATATAATAATATATATAATAATAATATATATAATAATTATATTATATATATATATATATATATATATAAATATATATATATATATATATATATATGATATATATTATTATATATATATAATATATATTATAAAATATTATTTTAAAAATATTATAATTACAAAAATATTGGAAATAGTCAAATAGTAGTCAGATGCCAGAATGATAACCCCAAGTGAAGAGTAATAAAAATGGGAGTATTCAGTTCAATGGCCGACATGATGTATGAAAGAAATTTACAGAAAGCTTGGAAATAGTATAGAGAGAATACCCTAGATTAACCGAAATAATGAATTATGTCTTTATTTATTTATTTATTTCATTTATCATTTTTCCCACTTTCGTGAGGTCGTGTCAGCCACAATTCCCTCACAAACAATACTCATTCTTACCTTTCATCCCCTTTCACCACAGTCCTCCATCTCACTCTGTCCTCTTCAAGCCTACTACTCTCTTTAAACTCAAATTCCTTCCATCCAAAATTTCTCTCACTCCATCCATCCATCTCCACTTTGGCCTTCCCCTCCCCCTACCTCCATACACCACGGATCTAAGTACCTTGGCCCATCATTCTGTCCTCATTCATTCTACACATATGTCCATACCATTTTAGCACACCCTCCTCCACTCTATCCTCTACACCCCTCTTCCATTTCCAATTTCCGTCCGAAGGGTGGAGTCCCTGCCTTTATAAATATTAACGCTTCTGTAATACGTCTAGGAAATCTTGAATCTTCATAACTTCAGTGTTCTATGATGAGGTCTTCTATTTTGTGAATTTCAACACACACTCAATGACTGGTTGGGATCCTCTCATACTGACACAGGTGGGGAGCAGGTTAAATCGCTCAGTATTCTTAACGATCTGTAACATTTCATTAGAGAACATACACAAATTCCCAATCGTTCTAATAAATTCTTAATCATTCTTGACTTCTGCTTCACCGCTATTCTACTTACCATTTTACCTTCTATTAGTAATTCTGACTCTTTTAGTTCTTGATTATAATACTGTCCAGCATCTTAACCTTGCCTTAAAAGTATTGTCTGGCATATTAATAAGTCTAGTTGGACTTACTGCTTCGCTTCTACGCAGAAAACATAAACATTTTCTCTTTTTTGGGGAGTTATTGGGTTATCATTAAAAATTGGGGAGATAATTGAAAGTTTTCCAGAGATGAAAACTTTTATATTGTCATAGCAAGAGATAGGATACTTTTCTTTAGCAAATATCACACACACACGCACACACATACACATAGGTAGTGTTACCATGGATAGTCCTTAGGATCAACTCTAAGTAACATTTTGATGTGCTATTTCGAATTCATTTGGCTTAATGAATGTCCGGAGGAATTCAAGCGGTATTTTACAAAAGATGTTTAGATGATTCCTTTCTACTTTTTAAATCCAGAATTGAAATTGATAGGTTTTTACATTATATCAATTCTAAATATTTAAATGTGAGGATCACAGTGGATGTTGAAAAAAGAACTCCTTGGCATTTCTTGGCTCAAGCGGTAGAGTGATTGACTCACGTGCTTGAGGGCGCCGGTTCGATCCGACTTGGGGATCCTAGGTATATGCTACCTGGAAAAGTTCATCTCCTCGAATAAGGCAATGTCCGTGAGATGTGAACTTATAATTTAAATAAAAAAATATAAGGAAAATAACAAATTTCAAACTAGCATATATTGGAAACCAACACTCACAAGATTAACTACTAATTTCAATTCTTTTATCCCTTATGTATTTAAAATTAATTTAATTAAAACGCTTTTCGATAGAGTATACAAAATCTCATCTTCATATATTAATCTCTCGAATGAATTA
>SEYY01006516.1:0-15000 GCA_009176605.1 Armadillidium nasatum | reverse complement strand
TCAGATATATATGTATATATATATATATATATATATATATATATATATATATATATATATATATATATATATATATATATATATATATATATATATATATATATATATATATATATATATATATATATATATATATATATATATTATATATATATATATATATATATATATATATATATATATATATATATATATATATATATATATATATATATATATATATATATATATATATATATATATATATATATATATATATATATATATATATATATATATATATATATATATATATATATATATATATATATATATATATATATATATATATATATATATATATATATATATATATAATATATATATATATATATATATATATATATATATATATATATATATATATATATATAATATATATATATATATATATATATATATATATATATATATATATATATATATATATTATATATATATATATATATATATATATATATATATATATATATATATATATATATATATATATATATATATATATATATATATATATATATATATATATATATATATATATATATATATATATATATATATATATATATATATATATATATATATATATATATATATATATATATATTATTATTATATAAAATATATAATAAAAAAAAAAAAAAAAAAAAAAAAAAAAAAAAAAAAAAAAAAAAAATAAAAAAAAAAACATTTTTTTTTTGTTTAAGTTGCATTTTTTTCTCCAAATATTCAAGAACCTTCTAAAACTCCTTCGTCATCATCACACTCTACCCTCTGATTGGTCAGACACATTCCTTAGCCTATTCCTACGCAAGCAATTTGATAAGATTTTAACCTGAGTCCATCTCACTCTTACATTTCTCTTCTGGGAGAAGGTTTTAATAAGTAGACTGAAATAAAACTTGAACGACGAGCTTTATCCTTAACCCTGACTGTAGAGAGATTTCGATATTGGCGACCTCAACTCTCTCTACAACCTGCAACTTCCCACAAAGTCTACTTCATAGACTTCATAGGAAAACCTTCTACCAGATCGTGAGTATAAAAATTCCTTTGCTTATCATTTAATAAAGTCACATCTCTATGCCTAATGATGATGCAACTAAGTCAGACTCCCCCCACAACCCCCCAACACTTGCTGCCATCACCACTATTCCCAAAGAAGAATTAATACTCATAGGGAGAATAACCAATAGGTGGGAAGGCCCTACCTTTTCTAGATGGCTTGAAGATGTAAAAGAAAACATCCAAATTAAACATTGTTCGGATGACCGTACCAAAATAACTCAAGCTCGATCCCAAATTCACCTCACAAAGGGCGAATTTCGACAACTTTTAAATTCTAACCCAGAACTCCTTCGCCTCTCCACTTTTGAAGAATTCATTGAGACATTAAGATGTTTGGTACCTCCAGAACACTCTCTTCACCATTTTGAAGCCTTCCAAAAACTATTAGATTTTAAGTGGGATTCGACTCACACAATTGCCTCAAGTGCTCTCTCCATTCACAAATTAGTGAAGGAATTTTTCCAGAAACTCACCGAAAAAGACTCCACTATCAGTCTCCCAGAAAAAGTGATTACTGCAATAACTACCTCTTTCCTGTATACTCAAATTCCTAAAACGCTACAGGATCATAGACGGCAATTTATTAAAAATTATGATTACAACCTCCCCCTTCCCAAACAAGTCCAAAAATTACTCCAAACTTCTGACGGTCGTCTGTACTCCCTCCCCACCACAGAAGCAACCTCTCCGTCTCCTCCAATCGACGTTCATCTATTGTCTAATAACGTAAACTACATAAGACCTAAACCAACCCCTAAGCAATCCTTTATTCAAAGCAACCCTCCAAATCGCAACTCCAAGAACAAATTTCGAATCAACTCCGCAAATCTGCTATCATTGCGAACAAGCAGATCATTTTAGTGCATACTGCCCTTTCAATCCATATTGCCACCATTGCTATCAATACCACGTTAGAGGATCTACGCCAAATTGCAGAAACTCTACCTTTGATCCCCACAACCCAAATTTTGCATTTCGACGCGCTCCCATCACTCCCCAAATTGAAAACACCATAAAAAGTGGACTTCTGGAAACAAACCGGAATTCATAGAAAGGATTATAAAGGAATTCGTCCACCTCCACAACAGAAGAAAAATCAATTCTCCAATACCTTTTCCGAACGAAGAAATCCTCTCCCAACCGCACCCGCTCAGAAAAATAGAAACTTCCGTAGCGATCAAGTCCAAAACACTCATTTAGTCTCTCATACTCAGGATGACACCCCGACTATTTATCCAAGTCAAGAAAATCACTTTGATCCCTCAACTCAAAATTATTTCCCAGAAGATCAACAGACTCCCCAAGATCATTTCTATTACCACCAACCCCCCCCCCATACCTCCCCAAAATAGCCAGGAAAATCTTTTAATGACGAGGTTGCGCCGTGGCATTCATCTCAACCTCCCCCTATCCCTGAGAGTGCACATTCTCATTCAGTTGAAGTAAATTATATTACATGTAATAAATTTAAAAAAAATTTAGATAGGTATGCTTTATTCAGTAATAATTTAAATAATGCTTTTTCTCAACAAAATTCTCATTTAAGTTTTAATGTATGTCATAATTTTGATAATGTATATGGCACCAATATTTCTCCTCATGATGATCTCACAAATGCACACCATAAATCTCCACAACTACTACAACAACAAGACCAATCATCCTTTCAGCAACAACAACAGAGCATTTCTCAACCACATCAACAACACTCTCAAACAACACACCACACCCACACAACTTCCACCATCTTCATTACTCCCCATAAATACATCTATGGTTACACATGAAACTCTTGAAACCAAACTTTATTCCATTTTCATTTAACACTATCTCTTCACATTTCAACACTCACCCACTACCTTCATCTCCATCTCAAGACACAGCGGGTCCAACTTATTTCATCAAAGCAAAAATTACTTTCAACAATCACAACTTACCTCACAAATCATTTTTACTCGACACTGGTTCTAATGGTTCTTTATGTAAATTATCTGTCTTTCACAATCTCCAACATAACACTCAATACTCCCATAAATCACTAGGTAACATGTAATACACAACTTAAATCTATCACTGGTTCAACTTTTCCCCAACTTGGTACAATCACATTAGATATACACCTTGCAACATCTGTATTTCCCGGTAACTTTTATGGTCGTACATGATTCACTCTGCTCTTTTCACTCAGACTTCCTCCTCGGCACAAATCTTTTCAGTAAAGCACCCATCTCTCTAGATCTTAAAAATTTTTTGCTTGTAATCGACATTGATAACAACCCAACATTTCATCCTTTACTATCTCAATCACCCTCCTTCACATTCATCTCAAAAACAATTATCACCTCTCACACCCCCACAGCTACCAGCACACAATAGCTACTCAAACTCCACACCTCAAAACAATGAAATATCACCTTCAGAAACATCTTCCACACTAAACACACCTTCGGTTGTCACTCCTTCTGCTCACCCACATTCACTCTCTCACACAAATACACTTACCCACCTCTATACTCAGACGATATTTCAATCTCCCATAATCTTCTTATAGACTCTGACGTACAATATAATCTATATACCACTTCTACTATTGATATTCATCCTTATTCTAAAACAACTCTTTCTCTCAATGCATTATCTACTGCACATACAACTCCCTCCGATAATTTAGTGTTGGCAACTAACAACACTCACATAAATAACTATCTTTACGCTGGAAACATCTTGAGCACATGCACTAAAGGTCATATTTTAATAGATATCATAAATTTAAGCGCTTCCCCACAAACTCTACAAAAGAACACCCTCGTCTCCACTGCTAACCCCATCATACTTTTAGATGAACCAATACCCACAGCTCACACTTATCTCAACACTTCCACCAAAGGTCTCACACTACATCCCAACTTATATCCACTTATAAAGAAATTATATCTTCCTCTATAAAGAATACTTCACAAGAAGATACTCTTTTACATGATCCTGCTCTCTTTGATCGTCTATTACAACTTCTTCTTTCATATAGTGATGTCATCGCTCTCGAAGATGATGAGGTCCCCATTTGCCCTTTACAAAAATTCTCCATTCAATTCAAACCAGACACCCCTAAAGTACTATATCGCCCACAATACCGCCTTCCTCACAAATATCTAACACACATAGACGAGTGGGTCACCACCTCCCTTCAAAAAGGTTACATAAAACCAATCTCCTCTCCACACAGCTCACCCCTCTTAGTCATTCCCAAAAAGAACTCCACACGCCCCAGAATTGTGGCAGATTATAGACATATCAACTCTCACACAGTCTTAGATCGCTATCCCCTCCCATGCATCACTGACCTCCTCAATACATTAGGAAAGAGCTCCCTCTTTACCTCAGTAGATCTCCTCGATGCTTATCACGCCCTCGAAATTGAGGAAGACACACAACCCTACCTGGCATTTCGAACTCCAAGAGGTCAGTACTGCCCCACTAGACTAAACTTTGGTCTCTCAAATGCTCCTCCCGTTTTTGCACGAACAATGGAACTCGCCCTCTCCCATCTCTTAGGAACTGCTTGTAGAGTTTTCCTTGATGACGTTTTAATAGTTGGTCACTCTATACACTCTCACTTCGAAAACATTACCAAAGTATTTGAAGCTTTTCGGAGAAACAATCTCCGCATCAAACTCTCCAAATGTCATTTTCTTAGAACAAGTGTCCTTTTTCTAGGCTTTCGCATTTCAAACAAGGGTATCAGCCCCGACCCAGCCAAATTACAAACATTACAATCTTTTAACCCCCCTACAAACATTGCCGAAACCCGCTCACTCATGGGTTTTCTAAACTATTTTAACCACTTAATCAAAGATTTCGCTATTATTGCTAAACCAATCACCTCACTACTACGTAAGAATGCACAATTTGTTTGGAACCCTGAACAACAATTAGCCTTCAACACTCTTAAGCAAGCTTTACTTCTACACCCACAACTAGCTTTTCCTGATTACGATAAACCATTTTTCGTCAACACTGACGCTTCTCATAAAGGATTAGGTGCCGTCCTATATCAAGCTCGATGACACAGGAAAAGAAATTCCCTCTCTCTTTTGTTAGTCGTTCCCTCTCTAAAGCAGAAACTAATTATAGCACATTAGAGCAAGAGGCCCTAGGAATAATCTTTGCTCTATCTAAATTTCGTCACACCATTCTTGGATATCCTCTCACCATCATAACTGACAATCAACCTTTAACACACTTATTCCGCCACAAGCAACTCACAGGCAGACTAGAACGCTGGAACCTATTCATCCAAAGTTTTAATCCACAAATAGAATACAAAGCCAGGAAAACTCAACATCATACCTGACTATCTAAGTCGCAACCCACCTCCACCTCTCACTTCTTCACAACCCTCATATCACACCTCGCCACCCATCTCACACCCTCACCTCAATCTTTTCCCCTCACACGAGAAAATTTTGCTACACAACAAACAATTTGCCCTCGCTTAGGACCTCTTTACAAAAGCGTCAAACTTTCACAATCCTCATCAACTCCATCACCCCTCCCTCATTCATCACATATTATAATACAAGAAGTCCTATTCTATAAAACTTCCACTGGTCGTCATTTACTTGAAGTACCTGACTCTATGATCCACTCAGTCATCGATCACAATCATTCTACTCTAGCTTCAGGACATTGCGGTCTAGATAGAACCAAGCATAGATTACAAGAACGATACACCTTTCCCAAATTACACACTCTCATTAAGCAATTCTGCGCCAACTGCGATTCTTGCAACAGAGTAAAAGGAGCCATCCCTAAACTCGCCCCCATTAAAGAATACCCATTAGCCTCTGGAACCCTTCTCAAAAGTTCACTGTGATATCTTAGGTCCTCTCCCACTTTGCCACATTACACAATCTAAATACATTCTCATTTTTAAAGACCAACTTACAAGATACGTAGAATTAGTTCCGCTTAAACAACACACTTCTAAAGACATTGCACAAGCTCTCCTCGAACGAGTAATTACTAGACACAGCACACCTGAAGTCCTGTTGTCAGACTTGGCTCCAGAATTCAGATCCCAATTCTTTAAAGATATATGTTCTCAATGGAGAATAAAAGCACTTAACATTGTTGTCAGACACCCACAAAGCAAACCCTGGTAGAGCGCGAAAATTTGAAAGTAGCTAACTTTCTTCGACACTTTGTTAACATCAACCACAACGATTGGAGCAAATATTTACCCTTCGCCCAAATTTCAATAAACACCACCTTCAACTCTTACATTGCCACAACCCCCCATTTCCTTTTACATCATTCATAATAAAAGACTACCTTGACATTTACCAAATTACGAATCATCTTTCACCAACACAAACTCCATCACCATTCCTACCACCAACGACTACATTGATGAATTAGCTGAAAGAGCAACTGCAATCAGAGATATAGCTCGTCAACACCTGTTAGACTCCACACAAAAACAAATAGCTACACAACACAAACAAGCTCTAATAAAAGACATACACATTGGTAACTATGTTTATATACTGGACACTAAGAAACCTCATCAATCCCCAAAGTTATTCCCAAAATGGACAGGTCCCTTTCTTGTAAAACGTCACATTCCTTTTAACAAACTCTTACTCCAATGTTTAGACACCTCCAAAGAATTTATTGTACACACAGACAACGTCAAAATAGCTCCCAATCCTCCTCCCACTATACTTCCACTACCATCTGCTCCAAATCAACCAAAACCTCAACCCCACCCTCACACCTCTTCACGTATCAATCCTCCACCAAAGAGTTATCCTACTCCCACAACCCTTCTCTATTCGCTCTTCTCCACACACATCACCTACTCAACCAACACTACCTCCTCATAACCCACCGCAATCAACCCGATCATTCCACCATACCCACTTCTCCTACTCACACTCCACATTCTAAAACTCTCCCTCGAACAACCCTTTTTCCACCCACTCTACCTCAACCAACATCTCATTCTCATTTACCCATCCCTTCACCTACCTTGGATATATTCCCTTCACCACCACGTCTTTTGTCCCCACCACCTAAAACAACCACATCCCATTCTACCCCTCCTCCATACCACAATACATACCAACACATACCTCAATCTTTTCCCATGACTTTACGCAGTCAGATGAAACAGCACCAACTTCAACACCCAACACAAGGCCCACAGAAAAGCTCACTTCCTTCTTCCACTGCATCCTCCCAACAATCACAGAACACTTCTTCTGAAACCATCACATTGGGTAGCAAAACTTGGGTTTTACCTCCTAAACAAAATATGCCTCGAGGTACTGGCGAACCCCCATTCCCTCCACCCAGACCCCCTGCCAGACCTCCACCTCCATCTTCTGCACCACCTCCTCCTTTACCACCAAAAACTCAAACTCCCCACCCCTACCACCACCTCCTTCCACTTCTCACCAATCAAATTTCCTCATGGAAGGAGAACACTTCATATAACAATATGAAGAATAAACATAAATAAATGTTAAACAAATAATCACAACATTTATTTATATTACTACTTGCCTAACTAGCAATTACAAATACTCTTTAACAATTTTACTCTCTCAAAAGATATTACCTTACACTCTTCTTCTTTTTCGTTCCAGAAACATGAAATTCATTTTAGTTCAATTCAGTCTTCTTATTTTATGGACAACGGTAACAAATACACAACTGAAGAGGGATAAATCAGAATTATTTCCAGGATTCATTGCCCAGAATATAGGGAAAACACTATTCACTCAAGGTGTCTCGAAATACAGTTGAACATGCAGTGTCCAGACTCCTTGTACTTAGAAATAAGGAATTTATATAATAACCTCAGAGAATTACTGAAATCCCACATACCTTACTTACAAACACGATACACAGCTAGATTTTCTAAAACCCAATCGAACTCGACTCTACAAACACCAACACAAATAAAATACATAAAAAATCATCTTCAAGATAAAACTATCAAACTAGAACACCTGCTGGAAAACCCATGGATATTAACACACATTAAAACAAACCACACCAACCTCCGAAACAAAAGAGGCCTATTCAATCTTGGTGGAGAAATATTAAAATCACTTTTTGGCACTGCAAGCCTCCAAAGATCTTTCAACCATTTCGAAAAAAGTAGATTTAATAGTAGAATCAAGATTCAATTCTGCAACAGCCATTACTCAAATAAACACACAAATTCACGAAAACACAAAAATTCTCTCTCAACTCAAAACCAATCCAGAAACACTATACAGTATACACCCTCTATAATATATCTATCTCTTCAGTAGATTTTCAACTAGAAATTTCGAAACTAAACTTATATCTCAATTTAGTAAACATTATCATCGAGGATACTAGCAAATTAATAGAAATCATACAGCAAACACTAACCATTTCAAAACAACACATTACTCCCCTAAACCTATACCCCTATTAATTCATTACATCTACATTAAGAGATATTAAACTCAAAATAAAATCTCAATTAATAATCTTCCCTACTCCTGAAAATTACTACCAATTTCTTTCATATACGTGGACCATTCCTCACATAGACCACCCATATCAGGTATCAATCCTCATTCCCTTTGTCACCCACTTATATTTTGACACTTATAAAATAATAACTTTTCCAACATATCACAACCACTCCTCAACCAGAATTACAATTCAAGCTCCTTATACCTATTTCTTTGTTAACTCAGAAGAACTAACATATACGTACAGTAAAACTATTTCATCTAACCACTGCAGAGAATTTACGACTTTAAATATTTGCACACCAACTGATTTGATGCGTAAGACAACCACTCCTAACTGAATTATATCCTTACTACAAAACAGAGAACCCTTAAACTATTGCAGATACATCCCTTTCCAAAACAAATCTCCTTATACGGTACCTCTCAACAATATCACTTACGTATCTATGCCTCAAATAATCACTGCCTCCATAACCTGCCCAAAATCTAACCCAGAAATATTACATAATTATCTATTCGCTATTCCACATGGATGCAAATTTCTCTCAGACTCTTACAATTACTTACACCCAGCTCACCTGTTAATTCAATCCGATTGGCTACCCAACAACCCCAGAAATCACTTTAATCAGTCCCTATACCCAGATTTCACTCCTAACCTTCGAAATTATCCCAATAAAATACAGTTAATCCCAATAAACATTCATTGGAACAAACAACTAGATTCCAAAATCATCAAGTATGGCATCCTGAACATTACATGATTTCGGGATTAAGTCTAACCATCACACAATCTATTTTATGCATTTTCATATATATTTTGAAAACAAAACTTCCAAATCAGTTAAAAGCCCAAAATTTAAAGACACACAGAGTACAAACCCGCATATTTCAAAAACCATCACAACCAGAACCACCAACTTACACCCTCTATCCATCTTTCGAACTTCCTACTATTCCAGAACATACCTATACTAATCCAAATATCTAACAGCAAGTTCTTTCACACACCCCGGGTTTTCTATTAAATTCACATTTAATAAAAACACACTTAAAATACGTTTTATTTTAAGTGAAATAGAAAAAAAAACATTTTTTTTTTTAGTTTTTTTTTTTTTCTCCAAATATTCAAGAACCTTCTAAAACTCCTTCGTCATCATCACACTCTACCCTCTGATTGGTCAGACACATTCCTTAGCCTATTCCTACGCAAGCAATTTGATAAGATTTTAACCTGAGTCCATCTCACTCTTACATTTCTCGTCTGGTAGAAGGTTTTAATAAGTAGACTGAAATAAAACTTGAAGGACGAGCTTTATCCTTAACCCTGACTGTAGAGAGATATATATATATATATATATATATATATATATATATATATATATATATATATATATATATATATATATATATATATATATATATATATATATATATATATATATATATATATATATATATATATATATATATATATATATTTATACGAGGGAGGACCGAAAAATATTTCCTGTTAATTCGTTGCTAAACAGAAAAAACAGGTGTAAACATGTTCTGACCTGCGTTCGTAAGTTTTGAGAATGTAGACTAGACTTTTCACGCGAGTGATATAGTTATTTGGTTTTTTTGTCATGCAATGATCGAAAACTGGAGGTCAAAATTGATACTTTGCTAAAGCAACGTAAATTGATTTCATTTTTGTATAATTGAGGTGTACAGAATGTGGCTGAAATTCATCGTCGTTTGCGCGAAGTGTATGGAACAGATACTATGAATGGTAGTAGATGGTTCGTCTTTTCAATAATGGTGAAATGTTGATTCATGTTGCTTCTAGTAGTGGCCGCTCCATTGCAATGACCATTCACCTACATCATGCTCAATCTGATGATTTTATTCGAGGAAATCTGTGAAATAAACAGTCAGAAATTGCTTTTATCCTTGCAATTCGAAGAATAATGTTCAAGAAATAATTGCAGATTTAAAGTATCGAAAAATTTGTGAGCATGTTGGGTGCCAAAGGCAACTGACAGAAGACATGAGGAAACAACTGGTTGATATTGCTAATAAAATACTAAACCGTTATCGTCAAGGGGCGATCTATTTCTTCAAAACATTGTACGAATATGAAAAGTGATTCCACCACTACGATCATGAAACTAAACAGGCCTCTATGGATTTCAAACACCAAAGCTCACCTGACGTACATAGGATTAAGACTCAACCCTTTGCTGGTAAACTAATGCTGACAGTATTTTGGGATGTGGAGAGCCTCGTCTATTCGGAAAATCTGCCGAAGGGTACGACTGTAATTTCCAAATGTTATTGTCAAACTCAAGAAATTGAAGAGGAGCATCCGTTGAATAAGATCAAACCGCACCTTTTTCGTCTTGCATCCTCATAATGTTCAACCACATTGCAGTGCACATTCTCTTCAGAAGGCTCAACGTTTGATCTTCAATGTTATTAATCACCCACCCTACAATCCTGATATGTCCCCTAAAGATTTTCATTCATTTCCGAATTTGAAGGAGTCTCCTGGGAATGAGATTTGATTCAGGTGATGAGTGAAGAAAGCGGTGGCAGACTGGTTCTGGAAAACAAATCAAGACTTCTTTTCAACCTGCTTTGAGAAGTGGTTTCATCATTTGTAGAAATATACTGATAATGTTACATTTTCATTGAATAAACCTTCGACTTTTTCAGTCCTTGTTTCATAACCTTATTTGTAAAGAAAGAGTATGAGATTTTACGGCAGAACAGGCATTTCTTTTCAGTACACTTCTTATATATATATATATATATATATATATATATATATATATATATATATATATATATATATATATATATATATATATATATATATATATATATATATATATATATATATATATATATATATATATATATATATATATATATATATATATATATATATATATATATATATATATATATATATATATATATATATATATATATATATATATATATATATATATATATATATATATATATATATATATGACTCAACCATCCATTCTTCTACTCATTTAAATCTGCTCCTTCCTTTGCATCTAGAGTTGCCTCTCGTCTTCATCTTTCCGATTCCATTCTTACAGATCTGGATAGAATTTCATAGTGGGGTCGTCTCAACCTTGTGAAATTCAACTCTTTGTAAACTCAACTTCTAGAAATCTCTCTCTCTCCCTCTCAAAGACATTCTCCTAACTTTTCTATCTTTTGATGGTTCTTCCATCTCTCTTGTTGACAATATAAACATCATTGGCTTTCACATAAATAAAAAAATGCCTTGGAAACCTCATATCACAATGGTTGCTGGGGCGGTCTCAGAGAAACTTTGAATTCTGTTTAGACTGCGAGAATTTTTTCCTTCCTTGCAGTTACTACAATTATATAAGGGTATCATCCGCCCTTGTATGGAGTACTGCTCTCATATCTGGGGTGACTCAGGTTTTACCCGTCGTTTGGATAAGGATGAGTCAAAGGCTAAAAGACTTATAAACTGTTAAGCTCTTTGTAATTCACTTGACTCTTTATCAATGCGACGCGACGTTGGTGCATTGTCTCTTTTCTAAAGGTACTACAGTGGCAAATGCTCGAGGGAACTATCCACCCGTATATGTCCACCTTTACGCCATCCTCGTAGCATAAGGGGTGCATTGTCTGCGCATCAATTTTGCGTGGACATAGGAAACTCCAATCCGCTCCGCTGTGGTGCATCCTTCTTTCCTGCCACATCTGCTCCGCGGAATTCTCTCCCATATTCTGTGTTTCCTGTCAAATTTAATCTCAATTTCTTTAAGGACCGCGTCTGCGCTCACCTAAGAAATTTTTGTTAGGTGGGTCCTTCAGGGGTCGTTTTTATTTTTTTTTTTTTTTTAATTTTTTTTATTATTATTTTCTTTATTTTTTTCTTCTGACACTCATCCTTGAATAGGGCTTTATTATTTGAAAGTATAATATATAATATATATATACATATATATATATATATATATATATATATATATATATATATATATATATATATATATATATATATATATATATATATATATATATATATATATATATATATATATATATATATATATATATATATATATATATATATATATATATATATATATATATATATATATATATATATATATATATATATATATATATATATATATATATATATATATATATATATATATATATATATATATATATATATATATATATATATATATATATATATATATATATATATATATATATATATATATATATATATATATATATATATATATATATATATATATATATATATATATATATCAAGGACAGATCGTGGTAAAATTTATATGTGGTTCCATTTTCTTTCCCTTCTACCAAACTTAACAAACCTCGATTTAACTCTGCTTGTTCTTGCTCTATTCGCCGAAGGTTTGTTGTCTTCAGGGATTACCACCGTCTTCAAACTACAGAAACTCACGCAATTTCTATTTCATTTCAGAATCTACCACTAACACTAACTAACCTTTTGTAACAGTAAATACTTTTTTCCCCGAAGAAAATGCAATAATCTTTCTAGTTCCTTTTCTTCACGTTCTCTATGGCATTTTTCTAAAATATGTCAACTCTAGATTTACTTCTTTCTTATTTCCACCTTTAGTATCTTACGACAGCACAACTGCTTTTTTAACTTCTTCTAAAGCTGAATTTTTCGTTCAAACGTTTGCCACTTATTCGACCTTAGACGATTCTGAAGCTATACCTCCTCCTTCAACACCCCCCAACTCATTTGTGCTTAAAATTAAAATTTCTTCTACTGACGTTATTTTTATCTCTCTTAGCTTAATACTAAGAAGGCGTGTGGGCCAAATGGTATTTCTCTGTGGTTCTCAAAACCTGCGCTTCTGAGCTTGCACCCTGTCTTGGAAAACTATTTCGCCTTTGTCTCTACTTCAACCTTCTATTTCTGCTGGAAACATGCGTTTATTCAGCCAGTACCAAAAAAAAGAGGGAAAACACTCAACCCTCTAACTACAGTCCCATTTCTTTGACCTCCGCTCTCTCTAAAGTTTTCGAATCTACCCTTAACAAGAAGATTTGAAACATCTCAATTCTTCTAATGTAATCTCTGATCACCAGTACGACTTTGGTAAAAACCACTCTACTGGTGATCTTCATTCCCTTCTTTCTAAATCTTGGTCCTCCGCTCTTTGAAATTTCGGTGAATCCTTTGCTGTCGCGCTGGAAAGCCTTCGATAGAATCTTTCACAAAGCTTTGATTTTTAAGCTTCCCCTTTCAGTACCTATACTTCTCTCTGTGATCTTCTCATTGATTCCTTTCTGGTGGTTCTATAGCAACTGTTGTAGACGGTCACCGTTCTTCCTTTAAATCTATTAATAGTTGTGTTCCTCAGGGTTCTGATCTATCTCCAACATTTTTTCCGCTATTCAATAATAACCTTTTCTCTAATGCTTCATCTTCTATCAACTCCTATGCTTTTGACTCCACTCTACATTACTCCTTCCAGTTTGAAAGACGTACCTCCCAACAGCAGTTGATAGACTCGAGAACGGAAACCTTGGAGCAAATAATCTCTGGTTTTTTCCGTATTTCAAATTGGGGCAGAGAAAACATGGTTTCTTCAGTGCCTCAAAAGAATCAGTTCCTCTTTTACTCTAATCGGCACAATCTTCCACACAACTATGATGTCTTCTTCGAAAATATACAACTCAAACATATTTCTATATATATATATATATATATATATATATATATATATATATATATATATATATATATATATATATATATATATATATATATATATATATATATATATATATATATATATATATATATATATATATATATATATATATATATATATATATATATATATATATATATATATATATATATATATATATATATATATATATATATATATATATATATATATATATATATATATATATATATATATATATATATATATATATATATATATATATATATATATATATATATATATATATATATATATATATATATATATATATATATATATATATATATATATATATATATATATATATATATATATATATATATATATATATATATTGCTCAGGGTGCACGAGTGATTTGAGTGACTTTGGAACAGACTAGAAATCCAAATCCAAGGCCGTATCCAGGGGGGGGGGTTCTGGGTGTTCTAACCCCCCCGAAATCAATCGTTCCATATATATATATATATATATATATATATATATATATATATATATATATATATATATATATATATATATATATATATATATATATATGTGTGTGTGTGTGTGTGTG
>SEYY01006515.1:17500-20000 GCA_009176605.1 Armadillidium nasatum | reverse complement strand
GGTTAAGTCTGGGGTCGGAGAGTTGGACAGAGAAAGGATGAAACTGTGTAGAAAGACGTGTCGCACGAGCCCTTCTCAGTGGAGGAGGTATGCGACGTGAGAGTTCAGAAGAGCAATGTCCGTTGTAATAGCGATAGTAAAGAGAGAGTGACGCAACAATTCGACGGGAAGAAAGAGATTGGAGAGAGTTAGTAAGAGCAGGAGAGTTGATAAGACGAAAAGCCCTAGACTCCACCTTTACACGTTCACAAACGAAAATAGCAAGAATGAAACCGAGACAATGATTCCTCTTTTTGCTGTCATGTGACTTAGGAATATCAATTTCAAAAGGAAAAAAACTGGTTCTATATATAAAATAAACAACTCCCAATAACCGTTATAGATGATTTTATTATTAATAACCACCACTGGAGCTTTCTTAGTTTTGAATAAACAGTTCAAGAACTATCCTATGTAATTTTAATTTATAACAACAATGCGAAATTAAAACTGAACCCTTTTGGCACCTTAAGTCACAGTATAAATATATATAGTAACGTATATACAGTAGGTCGGATGTATTGCAAGATTCATAGACAAAACTGGGATAAACCCCTTTTGCATATGAGTTTAAATTCAAACTTAACGATTATTTTCTAATGAAGTTCGTCCTAGAAAGTTGACTGTTTTAAACATATGTTACCACGTCGTTAATTAAGCAATTTTTTGAACAAATATTATCGTCTTTCCTATAAAACTTTTATCAAGAAAATAAGGAAAGACAAATATAAAAATATTTCTGATTATCAAAATAAACCTTTGTTATTTACGAAGCCATTTTATATTTATTTTACTTTGTTGGCGTCAATAATATATGGCTTCCTGATTGTCCTAAATTATAAAACATTGATCTAAATTACTAAGTAATACATTTACTATGCCTTATACTCCTTGTCCTTTTCTTAATTTCTAAGCCTTCGCTTCTTTTTCTTATCTTGCAGCTCTTTAATATTTAGCAAGAAGTAGCTATTTTTGGAAAGAATACTAATAGAAATTTTTCCCTCTGGAATTAAGGTGTAAATTCTTTTATATATTTCGCCGCCTGCAAACCCTTTTTTTACTTCAAATTCTTCTCGTAACAATTGCCACAGTCCCTGTGAGAGTGATTTTATAATTAATAATGCAATAGTCGTCTTGAAATTCATTAGACTCATCTACTAATTTCAACTTGGAGTTAAGGAACAGATAAACGGTTTTTAATGAAAAATAGAAAAAGGATTGGAGGATAAAAGAACGAACCATTATTGATAGGTTAAAAGTTAAACGGCTGTGACTACAATAGCTACTAGTTCGACTCAACCTAACCTGTACAAGAAGGATAAATATAGGCTAGCGGCCAGTGAATATGCCTAGCCTGACAAACGACGGCTCTCTCCGGGAATAAATAAAAAAAATTAAAAAAAGCTTAAACGTAAAGAACAAGAAGAAAATTTTTAAAAAATATATATTGTTAAGCTTTTCTAATATCATTATAAAAGTATGAATATAAATCCAGAGATTCTTTACTCATAAGTCGATGGTAGATCACTTATTGTAATAAAAACTTCTTGGAAGAACAAATATTGGAAGAGCACCTATATATATATATATATATATATATATATATATATATATATATATATATATATATATATATATATATATATATATATATATATATATATATATATATATATATATATATATATATATATATATATATATATATATATATATATATATATATACTGAACTCTGAGGAATATTTCAATTTTTTTGATGCGAAAATCCTTAAAATAAAAAGTTAAAAAATAAAATACGAAATAAGACAAAAAGGAATGTTTTTTTTTTTTTGAAAAACTTTTTTTTTTTTTTTTTTTTTTTTTTTTTTTTTTTTTTTATGAATTATTAATTCTGTAATTAAATAATAATAATAATAAACATTAATAATAATAATAATAATAATAATAATAATAATAATAATAATAATAATAATAATAATAATAATAATAATAATAATAATAATAATAATAATAATAATAATAATAATAATAATAATAATAATAATAATAAATAATAATAATAACATTTGAAATAATAATAATATAATACGTTCATTAATTTATATATAATAATAATAATAATAATAATAATAATAATAATAATAATAATAATAATAATAATAATATAATAATAATAATAATAATAATAAACTTTGTAATAATAATAATAATAATAATAATAATAATAATAATAATAATAATAATAATAATAATAATAATAATAATAATAATAAATAGACGTATTGTTGTTTTTTTTATTTTAGCATCCTTTTGAAAAAAACTTGAAAATAGTGAAAAATGGAAAAAGAAAAGAAAAATTAAATCGAGTGATCAAATAAACCGCAAAAATCGTGTTTGGTTCATGCGAAAGAGAATCAGTCTCGTGCATCGAGGGTCAGTGGCTCGATTTCATGTTAGAA
>SEYY01006515.1:0-2500 GCA_009176605.1 Armadillidium nasatum | reverse complement strand
TATGCTTTTCCTATAAGTTTTTGATTAAATTCCCAGTTCTTTTCACAGATCATTTTTAATGTAAAAGCAAGGTCGATAGTATAGCCGATCTGTTCATCTGAATCCTTACCGCCACTCATCTAGCCTGTTTTCTACTATTATTCTTAATCTTCTCTCCAAAATCCATTCATAAACTATCACATATGCGGCAATAATGAGGCAATCCCTCTGTAATTCCTACAATCTGTCTTCAACTTTCTTAAATATGGGCATATTACCGATCTATTCCACGCTTCTGATGTTTTTCCCTCGACCCAACACTTATTCACTATTTCCGTTATCCATTGAATTCCTTCTTCTCCAGTACATTTCAAAATCTCTGCCTGTATCATATCTTCACCAGGTGCTTTAACATTTTTCATTTTACCCAGTGTATATATAGTTCAATTCCTTTCGAGTTATCGGCCATCTCTCACCCACCTCTAACATCTCTTCCTCCATCTCATCCTCTAGATTGTTTGGTACATTTAGTAGCTCATCAATATAGTTTGTCCATCTTCTACGAATATCAGTTGAGCAAGTAAGCAATTCTCCATCCTCGTCTTTCATAGAGTAGGCTGGCGGTGTTGGGCCTTTCCTATAATTTTTCACTATACTATATACCAGTTTTTTGGTACCCAATAGATCGGGCTCTAGGTCTTAACCTATTTTTCTCCATGTATTTTCTTTTTCTCTCCTCTTTGCTCTGTCCTCTTCTCTTCTTGCGTTCACATATTCTTCTCTCTCCTCCGCTCTCCTCGTCTTTATCCATTTTCTAAAACAGGTAATTTTCTCTTTCACAGCTTCTTTAACGTGATTGTTCTACCAAGCAGTTTGCCTTTTCTTCCTTCCATATGTTGTTTTAACTTTCACAATCTGTTCAGAAAGCTCAATCAGAGTGCAGTGAAAAGCCCTCCAGCTCTCCTCCACACTCCCGTCTGCCATCCTATCTCTTCTCCTTTCACTAAATGTTCTCTGAAACTCACCTTTGCAAGCAGGGTCCTGCAGATTTTCAATCATTAATCTGTTTCTAGTCTACTTTTAATTTTTCCACAACCATCCGGTGGTCGGAGTCGCCAGACACGGATGCTCTTTATATCTCTGAATAGCTTTTTGTTGTTTGTCAGCATCAAATCAATAATCGACTTCTCCTCCTAACTCTGCCTTGTGTAGTTTCACCTATACCAAGTCCATTTATTGTTTTCTCTGTGATTATAGAAGGTATTCATTATACTCATGTTGTTTTGCACCACAAAAATCTATTACACTGTCACCAGAAACATTTCTTTCCTCCTATACTAAAGGCTCTGATCACGCTCTCAATTCCAAAGCCGATCTCGTCCAACATGTCCATTTAAATTCCCTAGTATTACCACGTTCTCATGATAAGGTACCCTGTTCTTAATGTTTTGTAACTTCTAGTAAAAATTCTCTCTTTCTTCTATCAGTCTCCCCTGCTGAGGTACATAGACCTCGATGAGGCTTAGGTTAATAGTGTCTGCCTTTACTGGAAGGCCAAGATTTGATCATTCATTTGTTCTACATAACTCACTCTTTGTGACAGCTCTGGAGAGAGAATTACCCCCTACCGTGTCTACATTCTTGTCCATCACTAGAAATCAACTGGTAATCATAGTGCAGCATCTTTGTACCTCTCCCTTGCAACCTTGTTTCACACTCTCAGTGGATCTATTTCCGTTCCTCCATCAACAGCATCATCTCCTTTTCTTTATCTCTCATCGTTCATACATTCAGGGTGGCGAAACGTAGATTTCTTCTTTTTATTTTTGCAGTTCCAAATTGTAGTCCATTTTCGCGCTGTCTTTGATGATCATAAAGACGGTCAGAGTTCCGAGGCAAGACATAAGCTTCTTGAGCAAAGTGATGTCGGTTGCCGGCTTGCTAGGCCTGTCACAACCCTATCGAGATTGTTAATTAGTGCCATCCAATGTTCAGTCCCCGATGGCTACAGGAGGTTTGCGTTCCTCACGCCTATAAACACTGGTAGGGACAAGCCGCCGTACCTCGACATGGTTAAACAATCTCTCGTTTCTGCAGACGCAACTGCAGAAACCACGGTGGTATATATATATATATATATATATATATATATATATATATATATATATATATATATATATATATATATATATATATATATATATATATATATATATATATATATATATATATATATATATATATATATGCGTGTGTGTATATCTTTGTGTGTGTGAAGGTGTGTGTCTTAAAAGGTAAAATTTTCAAATTCATTTAATGGACCATCTGGTCATGTGGATGCTCTTGAAAGCTTATGGTGTTGGTGAGCACGAAAAAACTTACGCATTTGCTAAGCTAATTGCATACATTATTTTTTACAGTCTCCTGTGAGCTTATTTTAAAAATGATGCATGAAATCGTTTCTACCTCGTTACCACTACTATATATATATAATATATATATATATATATATATATATATA
>SEYY01006514.1:12500-28110 GCA_009176605.1 Armadillidium nasatum | reverse complement strand
TCCAATCCTCATAACTTATTCTTCGCTGGATTGAATTTCAATCTCGTGTTTGAACATTTCCCTTCAAACTCTCTCACAAGTATTCTCATCTTTTCTCCAGATTCTGCCACCAACACATGCCGCATCATCTGCAAAAAGTAAAACATTCACTTCACATTCACCCTCCATATTTCTCAAAACGTTATATATATATATATATATATATATATATATATATATATATATATATATATATATATATATATATATATATATATATATATATATATATATATATATATATATATATATATTAGTGATGGATCGGATGTCATATTTTCTAATTTGCGGATGCGGATGAGGATGCGGATGTCGAATTTTGGAGAAGTGCGGATGCGGATGCGGATGCGGATGTTGAATTTCCGAAAATGCGGATGCGGATGCGGATGCGGATGCGGATGTTGAATTTTCGAAAGTGGGGATGCGGATGTTGAATTTTTGAAAATGCGGATGCGAATGCGGATGCGGATGCGGATGCCATCACTAATATATATATATATATATATATATATATATATATATATATATATATATATATATATATATATATATATATATATATATATATATATATATATATATATATATATATATATATATATTATATAGGGGGAGGACGTAGCGCCGTCCGAGGCGATGCAAGTACCCCCCATTGGGCATAACCCACGGAGTGATAGGATGGGCTAGACTATTCCGTTTCACTCCGTTGCCCTTTGGTTCGTTCCTTTTCACGTTTCACCTTCTCAGGGGGTTCTCTAGCGTACCCCCGCCTCACACTGGAGTGTCTATGCTCCAACTACCTCTCCACCCCAATTCTTCACATGTTCCCACATTTTACATGCACTTACTCTTACATTACCTAAAACAAAACAAAATAAAATGGCGAAACCAACAGCTGCCTCGGAGATGCTTGGGGGGGCGGCATCCAAAGAATGCCCCTCAACCTCCACCCTCACCCATCATCACTTGGGAGTTGGCGGCCTCCGATGATGGGGATGCCGCCATGACCCGGCGTCCGGCTTGCCCCGATGCACGGTCTTCTTTTTTCATTAATTTCTGCAACATTCGCGGTCTTTTTTCAAATTTCCCCTTTGTTGAACACCATCTCTCTTCTTCTAAACCTCATCTCTTATTTCTAACCGAAACTCAGGTGCTTGAGTGTGCTGACAGCAAACCTTATTCTGTTACCTCTTACTGTCTCTATCCTCAATTTTCAGCCAAAGGCGGTTGTTGCGCATATGTGCGCAACGATGTTATTTGCTCTCGTGTCTCTGATTTGGAGTCTCATGAATTTTCTACCTTATGGCTTAAGCTCTCTTGCAATTCTACTACTAAATTTATTTGTTCTGTCTATTTATCTCCTAATTCTACTGACTATAAAAAATTCTTCGACTATTTAAACTCCAAAATAGAGCACATTCTATCCTCTTCTCCTTTCTCTGAAATCATCATTTTAGGTGATTTCAATGTTCACCACCGCCAATGGCTTTCCTCTAGTTCTCAATCTCCAGCCGGTGAACTCGCCTTCAACTTTTCTATCCTGAACAACCTTGAGCAGTTGGTGCAACTCCCTACTCGTATCCCTGACCGTCTTGGTGATGAACCCAACATACTTGATCTTTTCTTAACCTCTAATCCTTCTTCTTATACTGTTAAACTCTTTCCTCCTCTGGGTTCATCCGATCACCTTCTTATCTCCGTATCTTGTTCTGTCTCTTCAAGTCTTCCGCAAGAACGGCCCCCGCCTTCGGCGAGGAGACGTTTGTGGCACTTCGGTGCTGCTAACTGGTCAGACTTGCGGTTGTACTTCTCTGATTTCCCATGGAATGATTATTGCTTTCGTGGGAGGGGTCCCTCGGAGTGTGCGGAGCGTATAACCGAGGTGATTCTCTCTGGCATGGAGGCGTACATTCCATATTCTTTCCCTTCTACTAAACCTAACAAACCTTGGTTTAACTCTGCTTGTTCTCGTGCTATCCGCCGCAGGGATACTGCCTTCAGAGATTACCGTCGTCTTCAAACTCCTGAAACTCATGCTACTTATATTTCATCCCGGAATCGTGCAAGAATCTATTCTTCGAGATACCAAAAACTCTTTTCTCCGCCGCAAATGCAATAATCTTTCTGGTTCTTCTTCATCTCGCCCTTTCTGGCATTTCGCAAAAAATGTCAACTCTAACTTTGCTTCTTCCTCTTTCCCTCCTCTAGTATCTTCTGATGGCACAACTGCCATTTTACCTTCAACTAAAGCTGAACTCTTCGCTCAAACTTTTGCCTCTAACTCTACCTTTGACGATTCCGGAGCTATTCCTCCTCCTACAACCCCTTCCAACTCATTTATGCCTAACATTGTAATTTCTTCTAAAGATGTCATTTCTGCTCTCTCTGAGCTTAACACTAAGAAGGCGTATGGTCCTGATGGTATTCCTCCTGTGGTTCTCAAAACTTGTGCTTCCTGAGCTTGCACCCTGCCTTGGTAAACTATTTCGTCTTTGCCTTTCTACTTCAATCTTCCCTTCTTGTTGGAAACGTGCGCTCATTCAACCTGTACCGAAGAAGGGGGACCCCTTCTCAACCCTCTAACTATCGTCCCATTTCTTTAACCTCCGTTCTTTCTAAAGTTTTCGAATCTATCCTTAACAGGAAGATTTGGAAACATCTCAATTCTTCCAATCTTATCTCTGATCGCCAGTATGGCTTTCGAAAAGGACGTTCTACTGGTGATCTTCTTTCCCTACTTTCTGACTCTTGGTCCTCCGCTCTTCGGGGTTTCGGTGAATCTTTCGCTGTGGCGCTAGACATATCGAAAGCTTTCGATAGAGTCTGGCACAAAGCTTTGATTTCCAAACTTCCCTCTTTCGGAATCTATCCTTCTCTCTGTGACCTCCTATCTAATTTCCTTTCTGGTCGTTCTATAGCAGCTGTTGTAGACGGCCACCGTTCATCCTATAAATCTATTAAATAGTGGTGTTCCTCAAGGATCTGTCCTTTCCCAACTCTTTTTCTAATTTTCATCAATGATCTTCTCTCTATTACTTCATCTCCTATACACTCCTATGCCGATGACTCCAC
Organism: Armadillidium nasatum; assembly: GCA_009176605.1. Classification (NCBI taxonomy): domain Eukaryota; kingdom Metazoa; phylum Arthropoda; class Malacostraca; order Isopoda; family Armadillidiidae; genus Armadillidium; species Armadillidium nasatum. Next base: position 24,999 of record SEYY01006514.1, on the reverse strand, counting down.
CCTTCATTATTCCTTTCAATTTGAAAGACGTCCCTCCCAAAAGCAGTTATTAGACGCAAGAAGGATTGCCTTGGAGCAACTGACCTCTGATCTATCCCTGATTTCAAATTGGGGCAGAGAAAACATGGTCGTTTTCAATGCCTCAAAAACTCAATTCCTCCATCTTTCTACTCGACACAATCTTCCACACAACTATGATATCTTCTTCGAAAACACTCAACTCAAACCTTCATCTGTTCTTCAATATTCTCGGTGTTTCTTTTTCTCGTGATCTTTCTTGGAAAGATCACATTATCTTCTCTCTCTAAACAAGCTTCTAAGAGGTTGGGTGTTCTGTGGCGCCTTCGTAGTTTTTTTACTCCACCCCAGTTGCTTGCTCTGTATAGGGGTGTTGTTCGCCCCTGTATGGAGTACGCCTCGCATATCTGGGGTGGTTCCACACATACAGCTCATCTTGAAAAGGTGGAGTCTAGGGCTTTTCGTCTTATCAACTCTCCTGCTCTTACTAACTCTCTCCAATCTCTTTCTTCCCGTCGAATTGTTGCGTCACTCTCTCTATACTATCGCTATTACAACGGACATTGCTCTTCTGAACTCTCTCGTCGCATACCTCCTCCACTGAGAAGGGCTCGTGCGACACGTCTTTCTACACAGTCTCATCCTTTCTCTGTCCAACTCTCCGACCCCAGACTTAACCGCTATGCTCAATCTTACATGTACTCTACTGGTAAAGTCTGGAACACACTCCCTTTATCTGTTTTCCCAACTTCCTTTGACTTGCACACTTTTAAACGCCAGTGTATCGGGTCACGTCGGCCATTAGCGACCCCGAATCCGATTGCTTCCCAACTCCGGTGGATATTGGTAGGCCTTGGGCCTTTGCCCACCGGAGGAGACATATATAAAAAAATATATATATATATATATATATATATATATATATATATATATATATATATATATATATATATATATATATATATATATATATATATATATATATATATATATATATATATATTAAGTTTGGTGATTTAGGTTACACTAAGCTAGTTTAGATTGATAAGTTTTAGGTTAGGTTAGAACTATTAGGTAGGTCTGTTGAGATCGGATATAAAAAGTTAAGATAGTGTATATTAGGCTGAAATGAGTTGTCTGAATTTATGAATTATTAAAAATGTTTAATTATTTTTCTCCAATTTGCATAAATTAAAAAGTAAGATGTTCTAAGAGAATATTTCGAGCGTTTTTCTAAGTCACTATTGATTTGATTTATAAATATTTTTATTTTTTGTTTTTCAGAAAAACCTTGTTACCCGACATTTTTGAGTGATGAAAATACTCTTTTGTCGAAACGATATAAAACTTGAATAGTACTAAGTTTTATCTTTTATCTAAAATATTATAGTAGGGGCTTTTTGATATTTGAAACTAAAATCGAATTAGCATCAATAACAGACAATTTGTGAAAATTGTTTAATTTTTTTTCCAATTTTATTGTTTCGTTGAATTAATCAGTATGAAATTTTCAGAGCATTTACATTGCAGGAGATACACTTGTTCAATGTACCACTTCAACTCTTTACACTGCTCTATAATGTTTCTTACTCTAAATATCTGATCTATACAGCTTCTTTCTTTTTTAAAAGCTGCTTTTCCTTCATTAACTTTTCATTTATTTTCCTTTATTCTATTCATTATTATTTTAGTGAATATTTTCCCTAGAACCGAAAGCAACATTATTTCTCACCAACTCAAATATTTTGTAACATCTCTCTTCTTCGGTAGTGTTATTAGCATTCCCCTTCTCCATTCATCAGGCATTACTTCTCTTTTCAGTAATTTTTTTCTATAAATAATCATTTTTAATTATGAAAATAAAATTCTAATTTTTTATATATAAAAACCCTTAAAGAGGGATAAAATGGTTGGGATACAAAGGAAAAAGGTGTATCTTTCCATGTAAAACAGTCTCGGAAAATTTCATCCTGATCGATGAAAAGAAAGAAGTAAGAGCAAAAAAAGGGCCAAAATTCCCTGAGAGTTGGGAAATTGGAATTTTTGGGAAGTCATTTCGACAAAGGAGATTTACCCATCACTCAAGAATGTGGAACATTTTTCCTCTGCAATTGAAAATACAAAACAAACCAATGGAGACCTGAAAAGTTGTCACGACTGTTTAGAAAATAATCTATATTTTGTTTTTTTTTATTTGTAATACTATACAGATCGACTCAAAATTAAGAAAGCTGTAGTCAAATGATTCTACGGAATTTTTTTTATCATTTTTTATTAGGAATAATTAACTTGAAACCTCCCTTTATTAAGAATAAAAACTCACGTTTTTAATAATCATGCTTTTTCATTTGATGATTTTATTCTTTCTTGTTAAATTAAAACAATTAGTGAAACTTCTTAAAAAATAATGTTGCTTCATAAGATAAATTAATATATAAATTAATTTAAAATGCATTTAGAATAACATTGAGTGCTGAGAGAAAAAAAAGAGTAATGGAATAAATGATTTTGTTAGCCTTTGTATTCAAAAAAATAGTTTTCCAGAGCTAAAATTGGAGCTTTAACAGAAGCAGGATAATTTTTAAAATGATGGAACTAGAGCCGGAGTTGAAGGAGTTAAAAAAATTTCTGGCTTTGCAGTTCGATTTGAAGTACGTATAGAAGTTGGAGGAGTGTTCCAGATTTTTACCAGTACTTAGTTACTTATTTAAGGCCCGACGCTTCTAGCGCATAGGGCCGTGGATGCCTCCTCCTTCCAACAGCTTCTATCCTGAACTCTCAATATCCATATATATCTTCTTTCTAACTATATCCCTTCATCCTCAGGTCGTTCTTTAGAGTTTTTCTACATGTTCTTGCAGGTCTTCCTCTTCCTCTCTGTCCAGAAGGTGTCAATATCAGTTTCCTTCTCGACTTCGTTGTTATTTCTTTTCCCTTCCTCTCTGTCCACGCGGTGTCCATCTCACAGTTTCCTTCCCGACTTCATTACAACTTTTCCACAGATGTTCCAAATAGTTAAATTTTCTTCAGATTACTTTATTTATATCTTCTACTCTTCTTCTCGTTTCCAATTTTTTGTTACTCATAATTCTCTGACAGGAAATTCCAATCATTCTTCTCAAATATTAGTTCTGAAAATCACCAAGGTTACCCACATAATTTCAACCTGAACTCAACGTTTCGAATTCATTCAGCAAAACTGACCTTATATTGCTACTATATATAAACAGACATTTGTTTTAAAAATTTAATGGGTAAATTTCAACTTGCTTAACAAGATATGGATATTGATCCGTATTGTTCAGCATGTTGAAGTTTTCCTTTTAAGATTTTTTTAATATCCTCCGTCGATCCTTCTATTCTTGTCACCTTTGCCTTCAAATGGGCAAATTCCCTTACCTTCCAAAGAATTTTCCGATATATTTTAGACTTCTAACTCTCTCAAAATATGCTCCCATCACTCTTGTTTTTTCTTCGTTCATTTTAAATTTTATTTTCTTTTCATATTTTTATATTCTGTCTATCTTTTCTTGTACCTCTCTATGTGAGTAGCTCATCAAAATCCAAATCTTCCAACTGATCCATCATTCTCCATCAAATTCCTCTCTCTCTTCCTTCTACTACCCTTCTCATCTTCCAGTTAAATTGCACAATGAACACCGTTTCTGACATGCTGCATCCTTGTCTGGCTCCGCTTATTTCACCATAACTTTCCTTCCTCTTCTACATTACACAATTGTTCAAAAATATCTTCATCAGCCCAGTCATTTTCCAATGGCAACTCGTATTTCTCTTAAAAAAATTTCTAAAGTCTCTTAATGTAGGCTGTCGAGAACTTTTTCAAAACATTAAAAAGTCAAACAAGTACATCAACCACTTCTACTCTTTACACTGTTCTATTATGTTTCTTACTAAAAATATCTCATCTCTACAGCTTCTTTCTCTAAAACCTGTTTTTCTTCCTGAACTTTTCATTTATTTTCCCTTATCCTATTCATTATTATTTTCCTTTATCTTATTCGTTATGGAAGAGTGTAGCAGACTTGTGGAGGACAGAGTGAGATGGAGGGAGGTGGTGAGGGGGGATGAGAGGTAAGGGTGAATGTGTTTTAACGGAATTGTTGCGAACACTAAACCACGTGAGTGGAAAAGGTGTATATATATATATATATATATATATATATATATATATATATATATATATATATATATATATATATATATATATATATATATATATATATATATATATATATATATATATATATATATATATATATATATATATATATATATATATATATATATATATATATATATATATATATATATATATATATATATATATATATATATATATATGAACATACTCCTCAACGCAGACTCCTGCAGTTTCGTATGAGTCATAAAATTTATGGACAGTGAAATCCTTTCGGCACAAATTCCCTCCAATGGCGAAGAACCTCCACAACATTCTCCTCGTCCCTGTTAAGGAAAAATAATGTAATTGATCCTCAGCACTTTGGACTACTATATATATATATATATATATATATATATATATATATATATATATATATATATATATATATATATATATATATATATATATATATATATATATATATATATATATATATATATATATATATATATATATATATATATATATATATATATATATATATATATATATATATATATATATATATATATATATATATATATATATATATATATATATATATATATATATATATATATATATATATATATATATATATATATATATATATAAATTTTAAATTTTAAATTTTAATTTAATATATCTTTGAAAATAAATTACATTTATTTCAATTAACAATGAATAAAATAATCTAATCAGCTTTCTTTATCAGAATTTGTTAAAAGAATTTTCTAGAATCAAATTTTTGGAACAAAACTCCTTATATGGTATCGTAAAGATTCTTCCCCTCCCCCTTCTCTTTTTTGGGGGGATATATTTTACATCTCCTCTTTCTCCGAAAATCATATAACTTGTAGTTCGAGTATTAATGGGCAAAGGTAATAATTTTGGTTCTCTTTTTTTATATATAGATTTCACATTTAAATTTAATTTATATTTCATTTAAATTTTGCCCCATCACTGTTATTATTATTACTGTTATTATCATCATTATTATTTATTGGCGTTTTCCAAAAATTTAGTTTAGAGTGTTCCTAATATTTTATTGACTTACTAAGAGTAAATATACACAAGTTCTGGTTTTAATACGAAAGTGTCCAATTCATTCTACCATGAGTAGAACATAAATTTTAATTAGCGTTAGAGTCCTAATTTATTCATATATTTTAAATCATTTTACTTTAATTAGGAAAATACCACATTATTATTTTATGATTTTTAACTTTTATATGATAGAAATCTACCGTAAATTTTGATTTACCATTTCACGATTATTTTAAATTTTTTGAAAAAGTATTTTAATCATTTATTGTTTTTTTTTTTTTTATTTATTTTTTTAAACATATATCTTTATTATTATAATTATTATTATTATTATTATTATTAATATTATTATTATTATTATTATTATTATTATTATTATTATTATTATTATTATTATTATTATTATTATTATTATTATTATTATTATTATTATTATTATTATTGTTATTATTATTATTATTGAGATTTATTATTTCTCTCTCCCTCACTGTTTTCTATCAAGGGTTTATAATGTCGGTCTGTTTTGGTCACTCTCTCTCTCTCTCTCTCTCTCTCTCTCTCTCTCTCTCTCTCTCTCTCTCTCTCTCTCTCTCTCTCTCTCTCCTCCTTTTTTTCAAATATTAGGATTTTTACTTTTATTATTTTAGCATTTTAGCATTACTTTCATTTTGGTTCTAAATTGCCTTTAGCACCACAACATTCATTTATTAATTTATATCTTTTTTTTTTGGGGTAATCAAATTTTCTATAGAGAACTTGGAAAATTATAATTATTGTTTTAATTTTGTGAAGATCATTTTAATAATTAATTTCGATAGATTTTATTTTATTAATATTTTATTTGGATGTTACTTTGCTAAATGTTACTATTGTCAATTTCATTTATTATAATTAGTTTAACACTAGTATGAGTTTTTTTTATTATATTTACGATATTGTTTTCCATTTATATTTATTAATCAGATGTTTCATTAATGTTAATTTTGCTTTTTACCATTTTCTCCATTTAATTAATTATGATTATAATTTTAAGTGTATGGAATGGAGTCGAACATTAAATTTTAAATTGAAGAATGAGTCTTCTTTACAACCCCAAAAACAATTAGAATTACAATGGTATATATAAAATTATATATATATATATATATATATATATATATATATATATATATATATATATATATATATATATATATATATATATATATATATATATATATATATATATATATATATATATATATATATAAACTTAATTTCACATAGAATATGCAATATTTTTCTCATTTCTCTTCCTCCAAGATCTTTCTTTCCTACTCATATTTCTTTCTGTTTTTTTTTCGAATTCTCCTTTTCTGCTTTACCTTCTAATAAAGATGTAAACTATGCTTATATTTCTTATTAAATTTTAATTATAACGATTCCGAAGAACTTTGTCATTCTCAACCTCCCCCTAATTCATTCGTTTGAACTCTTTCATGACAAACCATTACAATTTACTCTATATATTTATATTTAGCTTTCTCTCTCCGACCTTAAAAATAAGAAGGTGTAAGTTGCCTGAAAGGGAGAAAGGTTTTCATCCCTCTAAAAATCGTCTGATCATCTTAGTGGAATGAGTTGGAAAGATTTTATTTTTTCTAATCTTATCTTATATCGCTAATATGACCCGTAAAGAGCTCTCTCCAGATTATCTGATTCTTGGTACTCTGCTCCTTCGTTATTCGTCAATTCATTAAATCTTTTGCTTTGACCCTGGACACATTGAAAGAGAACTACGTCTTCAAGGGTTTAAAGAAGCGGTTCCCAACCTTTTTTTTTCCTTCCGAACCCCTTCATAATGTTTTTTATTTACGAGTACCATATATATATATATATATATATATATATATATATATATATATATATATATATATATATATATATATATATATATATATATATATATATATATATATATATATATATATATATATATATATATATATATATATATAGAACAACAATTTAATTTCGTAATTTGAAATTCTATAATCTATATTTTATTAATTTTTTCCTTTAATATTCTTTTTTAATTAAGCCATATATTTTTTTTTGTGTACCCCCCATCGATAGCAGGCGTACCCCCAGGGGTGCGCGTACCCCAGGTTGGAAACCGCTGGACTTTTAAAGGGTAGGCTTGCTTAACTGAACTTCAAACTCCTACCGTCTCTCACGCTCGAGACGATATATCAAGCTTCGAAATCAAATTGCTATTTTATACATCATAAAAAATTACAAATTCACGTGCATCTCATATATATATATATATATATATATATATATATATATATATATATATATATATATATATATATATATATATATATATATATATATATATATATATATATATATATATATATATATATATATATATATATATATATATATATATATATATATATATATATATATATATATATATATATATATATATATATATATATATATATATATATATATATATATATATATATATATATATATATATATATATATATATATATATATATATATATATATATATATATATATATATATATATATATATATATATATATATATATTATATATATATATATATATATAATTGCCGAATGAAATATTTTTATTATTATTATTATTATTATTATTATTATTATTATTATTATTATTATTATTATTATTATTATTATTATTATTAAATATCTATGGAGAGTAAGGAACAAAATTTAAGACTTACTTTTAAGCACACTTCACAACAGTCACAATTCGGATTTGGCAAAGAACCATATTTACAACAACCTTCTTCGCAAAAGTATTTTGAACATTCAGTGCAATTTGCAGGATTGATTCTTTCACCTATGATATATGTATATATATATATATATATATATATATATATATATATATATATATATATATATATATATATATATATATATATATATATATATATATATATATATATATATATGTGTGTGTGTGTGTATGTGTGTGTGTGTCCAATGGTGAGCAAAACTTGGAAACGTTTACCCTATAAGAAAAATTTTGTCCCAGAGACCCACTGATTTTCTCCAAAGTTGGTTTTCAGGAAATGGAAACAAATTAAAGGAAGGTATTTCCTGATACACGGCATTTGAAGATGTGCAGTTCAAATTAAGTGGAGAAAATAGAAAAAGGGTGTATGTAGTCCAGACTTTACCAGTAGAATGCATGTAAGAAGGGAGGGAACGTTGGAATTATGTATTTGGTCAGGTATTTGGGAAGATAAAAGTTGATATTATATTAATTGTTTAATATGTATATATATATATATATATATATATATATATATATATATATATATATATATATATATATATATATATATATATATATATATATATATATATATATATATATATATATATATATATCAATTACACAATTGATAATATGTCTCATAATATTTAAAAATATGTCTTATAAAGATATGTCTCACGAGCTCTTATCATTGGAGGGGGTATGGGAATAAAGACATCTGAAGAGCGGTGTCCTTTGTAATATCGAAAATATTGACACCTTAATTTTACGATCATAAAGAAAATTGAGAGTTGATGAGAGCCAAAGAGTTGATAATTGAAAAGCCTTAGACTCCACCTTTTCAAGGAGAACCCTTGAATGCAAGCCACCATATACATATATATATATATATATATATATATATATATATATATATATATATATATATATATATATATATATATATATATATATATATATATATATATATATATATATATATATATATATATATATATATATATATATATATATATATATATGTGATCTTATTAAAGGAAAAAAATAATGAGTCCATATCATAACTAAATTTAGACTACCATTATATTATTGATAGTTTTCTCAGATAATTCAGATGTTGATTGGTTGTGTCTGTTTTAATAATCAAAAAGTGTTGAAAACTCTTAAAAATTATTTCGTCAATGAGGTTGTGAAGGCTGAAGAGAAAAATTTTACAACCAACAATAAAGAACTCTTTGGCTATCTTAAAAGACACTGAAATTAAATGGAATTAATTACTTAAATTTCTTAGCATATTCATCAACTTATTTCATTAAACAAATTAAGAAACTAAGTCAACTAAATTCACAATAATAAATAAATAAAAATAAATCAGCCCCTACTACTACTACTACTACTACTACTACTACTACTACTAATAATAATAATAATAATAATAATAATAATAATAATAATAATAATAATAATATAATAATTAATAATATTATTAATATTTTTTTTTTTTTTTTTTTTTTTTTTTTTTTTTTTTTTTTTTTTTTTTTTTTTTTTTTTTTTTTTTTTTTTTTTTTTTTTTTTTATTTTTATTATTTAATTTATTTATTTATTCTTATTTTCATCATCATTTTATTATTATTATTAATTATTATTATTTATTTTTGTTATTATTATTATTATTATTATATTATTATTATTATTATTATTATTATTATTTATTATTATTATTATTATTATTATTATTATTATTATTTTTTTTTTTTATTCTTTTTATTATCATTAATATTTTATTGCTGCTTTTGCTGTTGCTGTTGTTGTTTTTTATTAATTTATTTACAGATTCATTTATTTATTTTTTCTTATGAGTTTAGATGAGTTAGTGTGATAACTATTTTCAAAATAGAGCAATAAAGTCCGACAGAATGTTATCCACTTTTGAGATTCAGAACAGGAATCCCATATTTGTAAATATAAGATGCAATGGTAACACCTATTTAAAACTCAAACATCTGCATTAATGTAAATAGATGTAAAGGGTACACCTATTTAAAGCCCAAACATTTGCATTAATGTAAATAGAAAATGTAAAGGGTACACCTATTTAAAGCCCAATCATTTTGTTTAATGTAAATTGAAGATGCAAAGTGTTCAAATATTTAATTAAAGCCCAAACATCTGCATTAATTAAATAGAAGATGTAAAGTGTACACCTATTTAATTAATACCCAAATATTTGTATTAATGTAAACAGAAGATGTAAAGGGTACATCTATTTAATTAAAGCCGAAACATTTGTATTAATATTAATAAAAGATGTAAAGGGTACACCTATTGAATTAAAGCCCAAATATTTGTATTAATGTAAATAGAAGATGTAAAGGGTACATCTATTTAATTAAAGCCGAAACATTTGTATTAATATTAATAAAAGATGTAAAGGGTACACCTATTTAAAGCCCAAACATCTTCAGTAATATAAATAGATGTAAAGGGTACACATATTTAAAGCCCAAAATTTTGTATTAATGTAAATAGAAGATTTAAAAGGTTCACCTATTTAAAGCCCAAACATCTACATTAATATAAATAGAAGATGTAAAGGGTACACCTGCTTAAAGCCCAAACATTTGCATTTAATGTAATTAGAAGTTGTAAAAGATGCACCTATTTAAAGCCCAAACATCTACATTAATATAAATAGAAGATGTAAAGGGTACATCTATTTAAAGCCCAAACATCTTCATTAAAATTAATAGATGTAAAGGGTACACCTATTTACAGTCTGAGCATCTGTATTAATGTAAATAGTAGCTGTAAAAGGTACAATTATTTAAAGCATAAGCCTCTGTATTAATGTAAATAGAAGTTGTAAAGGGTACAGCTATTTAAAGCCCAAACATCTACGTTAATGAAAATGGATGTAAAGGATACACCTATTTAAAGCCCAAATATTTGTATTAATGTACGTAGATGTAAAGAGTACACCTATTTAAAGCCCAAACATATGTACAGGCATTAATGTAAATAGAATATGTAAAGGGAACATCTTTTAAAGCTCAAACATTTGCATTAATGTAAATACATGTAATGGGTACACATATTTAAAGCTCAAACATTTGTATTAATGTAAGTAGAAGATGTAAAGGGTACACCTATTTAAAGCCCAAACATCTGTATTAATTTATTGAAATGAAAGAGAAAAAAGTAAATTGTGCTAATATAGTGTAAAGATTTGAATTGTACCACCACAGATTTATAGTGTAAGACATATGAGTATTATATTTTTAATGTATATTTTTTTATGTAAACTATTTGCTATATTATTTTCACTGTGTGGTGTATAATCAAAATTTTTATTTGAGAATGCTCTATCATCAAATTTAAGTTCATATGATTTATATAATTGATTTACACCTTATTTTGCATTTGCTTTGTTTTATGTATTTACTATTATTTATTTTATATTCACTTATATATTTTGTATTTACGTAAAATTTGCTTATTTGTGATTGTTTATCATTTTGTTTTTCTTCTTATTAAAAGTGAGACTGTTATTTTTATTGGTAGAATCATTATTTTCGAATAAAAATCCTCCACAAAAGTTTTGAATCCAATTGTGGTTGACAGTGAAAGAAGTTAAATCAAAGAATGAGTTGAATAATAATAAGGTTTAGCTTCGAAAATTTTAATAAAGAGGGTGTCGCACTTGGCTAAGCAATCGAATTGTAAAATCGTATTGATGCAAGTTGTTAGCAAAAATTAACTAAATTTCATGCAACAATCCGATAGTGTATATATATAAATAGTATATATATATATATATATATATATATATATATATATATATATATATATATATATATATATATATATATATATATATATATATATATATATATATATATATATATATATATATATATATATATATATATTAGTGATGGAATCCGCATCCGCATAATCATCCGCTGAACATACACCTCAAAATTAACATAAAAATCCGCATTCTCGTCAGCACTTTCGAAAATTCAGCATCCACATTCGCACTTGACCAAAATTCTATATCCGCATCTGCATAAGCAAATGAAAAAATATGACATGCGATCATCATCTATATATATATATATATATATATATATATATATATATATATATATATATATATATATATATATATATATATATATATATATATATATATATATATATATATATATATATATATATATATATATATATATATATATATATATATATATATATATATATATATATATATATATATATATATATATATATATATATATATATATATATATATATATATATATATATATATATATATATATATATATATATATATATATATATATATATATATATATATATATATATATATATATATATATATATATATATATATATATATAT
>SEYY01006514.1:0-2500 GCA_009176605.1 Armadillidium nasatum | reverse complement strand
CTAAAGTTTTCGAATCTATCCTTAACAGGAAGATTTGGAAACATCTCAATTCTTCTAAACTTATCTCTGATCGCCAGTATTGCTTTCGCAAAGAACGTTCTTCTGGAGATCCTCTTTCCCTTCTCTCTGACTCTTGGTCCTCCGCTCTTCGGGGTTTCGGTGAATATTTCGCTGTGGCGCTAGACATATTGAAAGTTTTCGATAGAGTCTGCCACAAAGCTTTGATTTCCAAACTTCCCTCTTTCGGAATCTATCCTTCTCTCTAATTTCCTTTCCGGTCGTTCTATAGCAGCTGTTGTAGACGGCCACCGTTCCTCCTATAAATCTAGAAATAGTGGTGTTCCTCAAAGATCTGTCTCCTATACACTCCTATACCGATGACTCTACCCTACATTACTCCTTTCAATTTGAAAGACTTCCCTCCCAACAGCAGTTGATAGATTCAAGAAGGATGGCCTTGGAGCAACTGATCTCTGATCTTTCTCGTATTTCAAGTTGGAGCAGAGAAAACATGGTCATTTTCAATGCCTCAAAAACTCAATTCCTCCATCTTTCTACTCGACACAATCTTCCACACAACTATGATGTCTTCTTCGAAAACACTCGTCATCTCAATATTCTCAGAGTTTCTTTTTCTCGTGATCTTTCTTGGAAAGATCACAATATTCTTCTTTCTAAACAAGATTCTAAGAGGTTGGGTGTTCTGAGGCGCCTTCGTGGTTTTTTTTACGCCACCACAGTTGCTTGCTCTGTACAGGGGTGTTGTTCGTCCCTGTATGGAGTATGCGTCGCACATCTGGGGTGGTTCCACATATACAGCTATTCTTGAAAAGGTGAAGTCTATGGCTTTTCGTCTCATCAATTCCCCTTCTATTACTATCTCTCTCCAGTCTCTTCCCGTCGAATTGTTGGATCACTTTCTTTATACTATCGCTATTACAACGGACATTGCTCATCTGAACTCTCATGTCGCATACCTCCTCCATTGAGAAGAGCTCGTGCGACACGACTTTCTACACAGTCTCATTCTTTCTCTGTTCAACACTCCGAAAACAGATTTAACCACTATGCTCACTCATACATGTACTCTATCTGTTTTCCCAACTTCCTTTGACTTGTACACTTTTAAAAGCCATGTATCGGGTCACGTTGGCCATTAGTGACCAGATCCTGAATGTTCTCCAACTCTGGTGGAATTTGGTAGGCCTCCGGCCTTTGCCCACCAGAGGATATATATATATATATATATATATATATATATATATTATATATATATATATATATATATATATATATATATATATATATATATATATATTTATATCTATGTCTTTCTATTTGAACCTTCCCTTTTTGCTGGAAACGTGCGCTCATTCAGCCTGTTCCGAAGAAGAGTGACCCCTCCCAACCCTCTAACTACTGTTCCATTTCTTTAACTTCAGTTAAAGTTTTTGAATCTATCCTTAACAGGAAGATTTTGTCTTCCACTCTTCGGCATTTCGGTGAATCTTTGCTGTCTTGATGGACATATCGAAAGCTTTCGATAAGAGCTGAACAAGCTTGATATCCAAAACTTCCCTCTTTCGAAATCTTTCCTTCTCTCTGTGATCTTCTCTCCGATTTCCTTTCTGGTCGTTCTATAGCAGCTGTTGTAGACAGCAACCGTTCATCCTAAAAATCTATTAATAGTGGTGTTCCTCAAGGATCTGTCCTATCCCCAATAATTTTTCTGCTTTTCATTAATGACCTTCCCTCTATTATTTCATCTCCTATACACTCCTATGCCGATTTGATTCACCCTTCATTACTCTTTTCAGTTTGAAAGGAGCCCCTCTCAACAACAGTTAATATATGCAAGGAAGGTGGTCTTGGAGCAACTAACCTCAGATCTTTCTTGCATTTCAAATTGGGGAGGAAAATATGGTCGTTTTCAATGCTACAAAACTCAATTCCTATCTCTCTATTCGACACAATCTTCCACACACTACGATATCTTCTTCGAAAACACTCAACTTGGACTTCATCTCTCCTTAATATTCTTGTTACTTCTTTTTCTCGTGATCTTTCTTGGAAAGATCACATTACCTCTCTTTCTAAGCAATTTCTAAGAGGTTGGGTGTTCTGACTGTTCTGAGGCGACTTCAGTATTTCTTCGCCTCTACCCCAGTTATAAGTGGTAAAAATTGACTTCGCGAAAATAAGATTATCACAACTTGGAAAGACAACACTGAGAAGGTTTCTGTAGCGAGGCAACTGAGAAGATAAAAATGAATCTCTCTCTCTCTCTCTCTCTCTCTCTTTCATTGAAGATTCTTTTATTGCATGATAAAATTGAATTAAAACAACAGTAATATTTCAAACGGCATATGTTATTAAGGTAAAGATAATTGTAAGGAAAAAGTTATCACACATGGAAAAGGAAGCGACTGAAAAGACTGCCCCAAAGCGATCATAGCCCAGAGAAAAGAAAAGTAGTTCTAATTTTACATCGCTTGAGATT
>SEYY01006512.1:45000-47606 GCA_009176605.1 Armadillidium nasatum | reverse complement strand
TGTGGAACCACCCCAGATGTGCAAAGCATACTCCATACAGAGGCGAACAACACATCTATACAGAACAAGCAAATCTGGTGGCGTGAAGTAATTCTGAAGCCGCCTCAGAACACCCAACCCTTGGAGCTTGTTTGAAACAAAGTATGTGATCTTTCGAAGAAAGATCACGAGAAAAAGAAACACTAGAATATTAAGAACAGATGAAGGCTTGAGTTGTGTGTTTTCGAAGAAGATATCATAGTTGTGTGGAAGATTGTGTCGAGTGGAGAGATGAAGGAATTGAGTTTTTGAAGCATTGAAAACAACCATGTTTTCTCAGACCCAATTTGAAATACGTGAAAGATCAGAGGTTAGTTGCTCCAAGGCTGCTCTTGTCATATCTATCAACTGCTGATAGGTGGGACGTCTTTCAAACTGGAAGGAGTAATGAAGGGTGGAGTCATCAGCATTATTATTTTTTTCATTATTATTATTTCATTAAAACTATTAATATTGTTATTATTAATAAAAATAAAATAAAAAAAAAAAAAAAAAAAAAATTTATTATTATAATTATTATTATTATATTTTTATAATTATTACTCTTATTACTCTATTATTGTTTATTATTCCCATTTTTATTGTTATTAATTTATTATTATTATATTATTATTATTATTATTATTATTATTATATATTATTATTATTAATTATTATATTATTATAATTATATTATTATTATTATTATTATTATTATTACTATTATAACAGCATTAGTAAGAAGAGTGTCTATCTTCTTTCACTTCTCATTTGTGTTAGTCTTCATTAACCCGAATTCAGAAATTTAAAAAAAAAAAATGAATTTTTTTTTAAATTTGAAGTTTCCTTTTTTTTTAAATTATTTTTTTTCCCTTTTAAATTCATTACAGCTTTAAAAAAAAATAATATCACTTTGCTTTTTCAGTTTTTCATAAGTAGTTGAAAATTAATATATACTATATATATATATATATATATTATATATATATATATATATATATATATATATATAATATATATATATGTATAATATATATATATATATATATATAATATATATATATATATATATATATATATATATATATATATATATTAATATATATATATATATAAAAAAAAAAAAAAAAAAAAAAAAAAAAAAAAAAAAAAAAAAAAAAAAAAAAAAAAAAAAAAAAAAAAAAAAAAAAAAAAAAAAAAAAAAAAAAAAAAAAAAAATACTATATATATATATATATATATATATATATATATATATAATATTATTATATATATATATATAATATATATATATATATATATATATATATATATATTTGCATTCCAATTATAAAAATTTGAGATTGATACGATTTTGCAAAGTTTGAAAAGCATTTATTACAAACTCCAGATTCTTGGAATAGATTGCCAGCATGAAATAGGGCAAATAGGAGAAGTTAAGCAAATAGAACAAATAGGGCGAATAGGGAAATAAGACAGATAGGACATGTAGAACAAATAGGTGAAATAGGGCATATAGGGAAATAGGGAAAATAGGGCAAAAAGGACAAGAATGTCAAATAGAGCAAATATGACAAGTAGAACAACTACTGCAAAAAGGACAAATAGAGAAAATTGGGTAAAAAAGGCAAATTGGGCAAATAGGACAAATAAGACAGATAAGACAAATAAATACAGCAAATAAGACGAATAGAATAAATAGTGGAATGCCCTTGAGATGTGAAATATTTAGCTCAGATTTTGCTAGTTAAAATTGAGTAAAGGAACGAAAGTAAGTTAATGCAATGTAAAAAAAGAGAGTAATATGGAGAGTGCAAGTAAAAAGAGAGAGAAAGAAAGATAGTAAAGAGAGGGAATAGAAAAGAGAAAGAAAGAGGGTAAGGAGCGAAAAAAGAGATAATAGAAAGATGAAAAATTAGGTGGAAAGGGTTAAGAAAAGTCAACATTGACCAGAAACAGAAAAGAGACAAGAATTTTTTCTTTTTTAACTATTTTTTAAATTTATTTATTTACTTATTTTCGGAATTTATTTTATTTTATTTTTATTTTTTCTCTGTTTTTCTTTGCCAAAATTAATTATTTAAATATATTCTCATCGTATCTCAGCGTTCAAATTTCAAAAAGTATTTTAGTATAAATAATATATATATATATATATATATATATATATATATATATATATATATATATATAATATATATATATATATATATATATATATATATATATATTATATATATATATATATATATATATATATATATATATATATATATATATATATATATATATTATATATATATATATATATATATATATATATATATATATATATATATATATATATATATATATATATATATATATATATATATATATATATATATACATATATATATATATATATATATATATATATATATATATATATATATATATTATATATATATATATATATATATATATATATATAAAATGCAATTCAGTTCATGCTGAAATTTTGCATCGTTTCCCTTTATAAAAATTATAAAATTGCACGTCATCAAATTTACGATCTCAGATTTACATGCTTGGAATTATTTTAAAAT
>SEYY01006512.1:35000-37500 GCA_009176605.1 Armadillidium nasatum | reverse complement strand
TAATAATAATAATAATAATAATAATAATAATAATAATAATAATAATAATAATAATAAATTTTTAATTCTCATATTTTTTAGGTTATTTCTCAAATGTTATTGATAATTTTTTTTTATAGAAAGAAGTGATTTAATTAAATATGTTAAACATATGACCTGAACTTTAAGTAAATAAATAAATAAATAATTTTTTTTTATTTATTATTATTATTATTATTTTTTTTTGCGCCGTAACACTTCGTACCTTGCGGGCATTGCCCCAATCGATTTAACGTGTCGCTACTTTAAAGAAAAAGAAATATTCAAGTTATGTAATAATAATAATAATAATAATAATAATAATAATAATAATAATATATATATATATATATATATATATATATATATATATATATATATATATATATATATATATATATATATATATATATATATATATATACATATATATATATATATATATATATATATTATATATATATATATATATATATATATATATATATATATATATATATATATATATATATATATATATATATATATATATATATATATATATATATATATATATATATATATATATATATATATATATATATATATATATATATATATATATATATATATATATATATATATATATATATATATATATATATATATATATATATATATATATATATATATATATATATATATATATATATATATATATATATATATATATATATATATATATATATATATATATATATATATATATATATATATATATATATATATATATATATATATATATATATATATATATATATATATATATATATATATTTGTTTGACCCCCAAATGAGAGTTTTGTGGGGAAGTTTTACTCCTTGTCAAAAGGCAGAATTCAGAAGGTGGCTGTAAACTTTTATGAATAATAAAAAATAATATTAAAATTATTACGTTTTCTATATACTCTGGCGTTAACATTATTATAAGCGTTAAAAATTCCCTTCACTTTCTGCACCTTATTTTAATTAAAAATATTTTTTAATATATTTAAATTTAAATTTAATATAATTTAACTACTGGATTTTTTTTTTTTAACTAGATATTAATTATGGTTCTCAAACAGACTTCGATTTTATAACATATATATATACTCTCTCTCTCTCTCTCTCTCTCTCTCTCTCTCTCTCTATATATATATATATATATATATATATATATATATATATATATATATATATATATATATATATATATATATATATATATATATATATATATATATATATATATATATATGAATTTTTCAGAGGGTTTAAGTAATACGTTATATCTACTTGAATCACCCATAGCCTGAATAATTTATCTGAGCTTTATGAGATTATGCACTAAATTACCACCGCTCTCCCAAACTTTAATGCAATTGCTAAGAACTGAATAGACGAGTCTATATATATATATATATATATATATATATATATATATATATATATATATATATATATATATATATATATATATATATATATATATATATATATATATATATATATATATATATATATATATATATATATATATATATATATATATATATATATATATATATATATATATATATATATATATATATATATATATATATATATATATATATATATATATATATATATATATATATATATATATATATATATTATATATAATAATATATAGTGACAAACCCTTTATTTTGAAGATTAATAATAATAATAATAATATAAACATTTCAATTTATTGCCGAAGAAAAATTAATAATAAATATAATAATAATAATAATAATAATAATAATAATAATAATAATAATAATAATAATAATAATAATAATAATAATAATAATGAATTATGAATATTGTATTAAAAGAGAAAAATATATAATTAAAAAAGTATATATTAAATGAAAGATTTATATAATAAATAAATGTAAGAAAACTTTTATATAGAAATAGAAATGCGGGAGAGGTTTTTCAGCTTCTGAGCGTTCAAAAACATAACCAAGGTGATTCCCAATGGCACGGAAACGTACATTTCCTATTCTCTCCTTTTAATCAAAAGTAATAAACCTTGTTTTAATTCTGCTAGTTTTTGTGCCTCCTCCAATAGGACGTTTACCTTTCACGTTTTAAGCCTTCAGGTTTAACTATCTTCTTCAAACTCTAAAAACTAGTATAACTTGTTTTTAATCACAGGAACTTCCAACATCTATTCTCGGTAACATATTAGAAACTGTTTTCTACAAAGCAAATGCAAATCAGCTCAAATTGACCTCACGCTCTTTCCTGATACCATTTTGGGGGTTCAACCCATTGAAGTTGGCCTCAAGTCTGGGGAAGGGGCCCCCGAGGGGGCCCCGTGAACCCCCCAAAATGGTATCAGGAAGTTGCCTGAGTTTGCAAAATCGCTGCGTTCACCTCACTTCTTTTCCTGACCATTTTCTTTGCGGTTCAGTCCTGCTGAATTTGTC
>SEYY01006512.1:15000-20000 GCA_009176605.1 Armadillidium nasatum | reverse complement strand
ATCTTAATATTTCATTTACCCAAATATGGTGTGTGATTTTGTCTTTTACTTATATATATATATATATATATATATATATATATATATATATATATATATATATATATATATATATATATATATATATATATATATATATATATATATATATATATATATATATATATATATATGATACTATCAATGTTATAAATTAATTTGAAAGAAAAATGAAAATTTTCAGATACCCATAATAATCACAATTTTATCCCTCAACAAATCCCCATGTTATAATATCCTCCCTTCCCCCACTCTCCCTTTCTCCCTCAAAAATTTAAAAGTAGTCTCACACATACTCCATTACCTTCCCAACTTTAAAACCATATTCATTACTATTTTCCTGTATCCCTTTCTTCATTGCCTTTTCCCCCCCGTCTCCTCCCAATTTTTAGGAAACTTATTCCCCTCTTTCCCCCCTTCCAGTATCCGATATGACCCCTTTCCCCCCCCCCATCCAATTTATGCAACGTATTTAAGGTCAAACAGCAACTAATAAAACTTCATTTGCGCTACTTACGTTCAAGCGAGGCTTTAAACAGTTTTATGGGGAGAGTATTTTATATATATCGGTAATGTTATTGCGACCTTATATATAATATATATATATATATATATATTATATATATATATATATATATATATATATATATATATATATATATATATATATATATATATATATATATATATATATATATATATATATATATATATATATATATATATATATATATATATATATATATATATATATATATATATATATATATATATATATATATATATATATATATATATATATATATATATATATATATATATATATATATATATATATATATATATATAATATATATATATATATATATATATATATATATATATATATATATATATATATATATATATATATATATATATATATATATATATATATATATATATATATATATATATATATATATATATATATATATATATATATATATATATATATATATATATATATATATATATATATATATATATATATTATATATATATATATATATATATATATATATATATATATATATATATATATATATATATATATATATTATATATATATATATATATATATATATATATATATATATATATATATATATATATATATATATATATATATATATATATATATATATATATATATATATATATATATATATATATATATATATATATATATATATATATATATATATATATATATATATATATATATATATATATATATATATATATATATATATATATATATATATATATATATATATATATATATATATATATATATATATATATATATATATATTATATATTATATATATATATATATATATATATATATATATATATATATATATATATATATATATATATATATATATATATATATATATATATATATATATATATATATATTAAAAGAGCCATTAATCTATGAATTTTCTATATTCCTTACTAAAAGGCGAGATTCAATTAGACTTGGCCATTACTTTTAATTTTGAAAACACTGAAAGTCATTTTGGGGCTTTCAAATTCTTCTAAATTTTCGTTATTTTCTCAAGGAAAAAAAAAATAGATAGAAAGATAAAAAAAAATTAGATAGAGAGATAAATGATGGAAAAAGAGTAGCTTGAAGGAGGAAGGGGAAATAATGGTCTCACAAAAGGTGTGTGTTTGTTTGTAAGTGTAGGTATAGATGTGCTTGAATGGGAATAGGTGTTATTGAGTGTGCATTTCAATTATTGAGTGTGCATTTCAATTAGTGTGCGTCGTCTTATATAAAATACTTTCACTAAAGGTGTTTGTTTAATGGTGTGTCCGATGTATACGTATGTTTGTATAGTGTAGATGTACTTGAATGTGTGTGTATAGTCGTGCCTAATTGTTGTGTGTTTTCATTTTGTCCCTTTTATAGTATATACTTTCCCAATAAATGTGTTGGAGTGTGTGAATGTATAGGAGTGCCTAGATATGTACAAGTGTACATGAATGCGTGTGTTTAATTTTGTTTCTCTTATATAATGTTTTTTCAAAAGATATGTATAAGTATTGGTGTCTGTGTATAAATTAGTGTGTTTAGATAAGTGAAGGTGTGCTTGAATGTGCAAGTTTTAATTGTATTTCTTTTATATATGTTTTCACAACAGGTATGTAGAGTACGTATGGGTTTGTGTGTGTGTATGTGTGTATGTGCAAATTAGTATGTTTAAATAAGTGAAGGTGTTTTTGGGAGTGAGAGTTTTAATTTTCTTTCTCTTATATAATACGTTTTCCGAAAATGAATGTATAAGTGTTGGTGTGTGTGTGTATAAATTAGTGTGTTTAGATAATTGAAGGTGTGCTTGAGTGTGCAAGTTTTAATTTCGTTTCTCTTAAAAGGTTGTTTTTAATTTACGATAAAAAATATTGGGTTTTATATTTCGATTTGGTTATATTTTCTTCACTTATTTCGCTAATGCAACGATAATCACGAAAAGCTTTTGGTTTTTGTTTTTTGTTTTTTTTTATTTATTTTTATTTATTTTTTTTTTTATTTTTTTTATTTACTTTTTTATTTTATTTTCCTCTTCTTTCTTTCTTTCTTTCTTTCTTTCATTTGTAATTTCCAAGATTAATTTGAAATTTTTAATTACATTAAATGAAAGAATTAATTTCATTAAAATAATTTCAGGGTTGAAATTAATAATAATAATAATTATAATATTATTTTGATAATAATTATAATAGTAGTAGTAAAAAATAATAATAATAAATTTGATAATAATAGCAATAGAAATAAAACAATCATAGCAATAATAATAATATCAATAATAATAATAGTAATAATAATAATGATAATCATGAAAATAATATAGTGATAATAATAATAATAATGCAATGATAATAATAAATAATAAAAACAATAATAATAATACTAATAAAATTATATTAATGAGAATACTCTAAATTTTTACTGATACTTGATAACTTTATATATATATATATATATATATATATATATATATATATATATATATATATATATATATATATATATATATATATATATATATATAGATATATATATATATATCCTCCGGTAGGCAAAGCAAAGAGGCATACCAAATTCCACCGGAGTTGGGATAAATCCTATCTTGGTCGATGAAGGCCGACATGTCCAGATACACGGCGTTTGAAAGTATGTAAGTCAAAGGAAGTTGGGAAAACAGGTAAAGGGAGTGAGTTCCAGACTCTACCAATAGAGTATATGTATGATTGAACATAGCAGTTAAGTCTGAGATCGAAGAGTTGGACAGAGAAAGGATGAGACTGTGTAGAAAGGCGTGTGGCACGAGCTCTTCTCAATGGAGGAGGTATACGACGAGAGAGTTCAGAAAAACAGTGTCTGTTGTAATAGCGATAGTAAAGAGAGAGTGACGCAACAATTTGACGGGCAGAAAGAGAATGAAGAGAGTTAGTAAGAGCAAGAAAATTGATGAGACGAAAAGCCCTAGACTCCACTTTCTCAAGGAGATCTATTTGAGTGGAGCCACCCCAGAAATGTAGAAATGTAAAGCTCACTCCATAAAGGAGTGAACAACACCCCTATAGAGAGCAAGTAACTTGGGGTGGCGTGAAAGTAATATAAGAATATAAAAATATAAAAAATTTCAAGAATTGTAAAAGTCCCAAATCACGATAAAGGAAAAAGATACAAAGATATTTAAGCAAAAACTTTCTAAATAATGTTATTATTAATCCTGAATCAAACAAACAATTAAAAATCAGAGTTAAAAAAAATTAAATAGAGAATGAAATAGCAATGGACAAAACCTTAAACACTAAAAAACATTGAAAAGAATAATCAGTCTAAAACACAGAATAATCAGTCTGAAACATATAATAATCAGTCTAAAACATAGTATAATAAGCATAGAATAATCAGTATAAAACATAGAATAATCAGTCTAAAACTTATAATAATATGTCTAAGCATAGAATAATCAATCTAAAATATAGAATAATCAGTCTAAAACATAGAATAATCAGTATAAAACATAGAATAATCAGTCTAAAACATTGAATAATATGTTTAAACATAGAATAATCAATCTAAAACATAGAATAATCAGTCTAAAACATAGAATAATCAGTCTAAAACATAGAATAATCAGCCTAAACATGAATAATCAGCCTAAAAATTAGAATAATCAGTCTAAAACATAGAATAATCAAGTCTAAAACATAGAATAATCAGTCTAAACATAGAATAATCAGTCAAAACATAGAATAATCAGTCTAAAACATAGAATAATCAGTCTAAAATATAGAGTAATCAGTTTAAAACATAGAATAATCAGTCTAAACATAGAACATACTAATACGAAGCCAAATATAAAAATATATACAAAATTCCCTCCCAAAAGACAAACATACACACTTACAAAACTAGTTATCCAATGAAATTTTTTTTTAAAAAAAAGGAAGCCTGAAACGACTTAAAGCAAAATTTAATCTAAAGAAAGCGAAAATAGTAAGAAATATAAATAATTTTGTCTTAAAATTTGTCTTCTATATACCTAGTTACCTAGTCTGTTTGTAAATAGTCAAAATTATTCAAGCAATGCAATACAGAACATATTATTATGCAGGAAAGGGAAAAAATAATACTGTTTCATTACTTCAGACTCATCTCTATATACATGTATATATATATATATATATATATATATA
Source organism: Armadillidium nasatum (assembly GCA_009176605.1). Classification (NCBI taxonomy): domain Eukaryota; kingdom Metazoa; phylum Arthropoda; class Malacostraca; order Isopoda; family Armadillidiidae; genus Armadillidium; species Armadillidium nasatum. The sequence continues at coordinate 15,197 of SEYY01006512.1, read as the reverse complement.
TATATATATATATATATATATATATATATATATATATATATATATATATATATATATATGTAATGTGTGTGTGGCTATCTTCATTATACGTATAGCAAAATCAAGAAACTATTCTAGAATACAAATTAGTTACCCGAGAAAATGAGAAAAAGTTATAAGGGAAAGATAGATAGATAGATAGATAGATAGATAGATAG
>SEYY01006512.1:0-5000 GCA_009176605.1 Armadillidium nasatum | reverse complement strand
TGATAAAGGAAAAGCCCTAGACTCCACCTTCTCCAGGAGAGCTATATGAGTGGAACCACCCAAGATGTGTGAAGCATACTCTATACAGGGGCGAACAACACCCCTATACAGAGCAAACAAATGGGGTGGGCGTAATATATATATATATAATATATATATATATATATATATATATATATATATATATATATATATATATATATATATATATATATATATATATATATATATATATATATATATATATATATATATATATATTATATATATATATATATATATATATATATATATATATATATATATATATATTTATATATATATATATATATATTATATTATTATTATTATATATATATAATAATATTAAAATAATAAAAAAAAAAAAAAAAAAAAAAAAAAAAAAAAAAAAAAAAAAAAAAATATATTATATATTATATTTATATATATATATATATATATATATATATATATATATATATATATATATATAATATATATATATATATATATATATATGTAATATATATATATAATTATCGATTACTTTAACTATACGTATAAAAACTGATAAATAAACATATAGATATACATACATTAAGAACTAAGAACTAAGAACTTATATTAAGAACGTACAAGGGCAAATTTTCAGAACTTATATTTGCACAGCAGATGCATTATCTGCATGCCTACCCCAAACGTATATGCATAATACTGAATTGTGTAAACGCTTACATAATACAAATATGAAAAGTATGAATACAAGTACACTTAAAGAGATATCACCAAAGATGGAAGGAATTCTCTTTTGAATATGGGAATGAAATTCCGCGGCTTTCCCGTTTGATGTTTGTCTAAATTTGTGATGGACAGAAAATGACGTAATCATAGCGTTGATTCGAATTATATTCAGTCCAAATGTTGAAATCCAAATTGAGAATTGAAGATGAATAATTGCAGAATAAGAAAGGGGATACATAGAATGTTGGAAGAATAAATACTTATACAAGTAGGCTTTATAAATACAGTATATATATATATATATATATATATATATATATATATATATATATATATATATATATATATATATATATATATATATATATATATATATATATATATATATATATATATATATATATATATATATATATATATATATATATATATATATATATATATATATATATATATATATATATATATCTTTAGTTGCTGTTTACCACCACTTACAGGCAGGGCTCTATTTAACGAGAGGTGCAGAAATACAAAATAATAATTAAAAAAACTCATCCAAGCCCGATCCTTACGCAGATCTCTCAGGTGAACGCAAACTGAGAATTTAAAGAGACGAAGATTAGATGCTGGAGGAAAAACAGATGACAGTAGTTAGTCCCACAAAAGAGTGGTGACTGGAAAGAATTAGGCACTACAACGAACAAGCCTGGAGTTTCCATTATCCACACAAATATCTTGCGAAAGCAAGATACTCCTTGTGCTATGAGGTAATGGTGGTGGTCAATGGTGGTAGTGGAGAGGTCAATTACTTCGATTTCTTGCCATTATGGTATCCTAGAAAAGAGATGGCGTCCCTACGTTCAAGTCGCACAGATAGAGAGTTTGAAAGTACAGGACAGTTATTAGTTATTTAGACTTTGACTCAACTCTATCCAAAATAAAGGAGGAACAGAAAGAAAAATTCCCGAAATATATATATATATATATATATATATATATATATATATATATATATATATATATATATATATATATATATATATATATATATATATATATATATATATATATATATATATATATATATATATATATATATATATATATATATATATATATATATATATATATATATATATATATATATATATATATATATATATATATATATATATATAATATATAATATATATATTCCAGATCCACATCCGTCCATTGTATCTTGCAGGTCCATTATTTTCTTTCGAGAGAGGAAGATCCGTGAAGAGAGTCCCGCGAGCACCCAGATCAGTCCATGCACGCTGATGCCGCAATCAATATCTCTCTCTCCAAGACATTACTTCCCTCGACGAACAGTACTATTTTACTTAAATTCATAGATTTTAACTTTTACCACAACACTATTAACACTTTTGTTTTCCATTTCTTTCCGTACAGTATATACAAATCTATGCTCCCTATACAATATCTATATTCACATCCTGTCAGTCCTTACTCTATCGATGTTACAACCTTTCTCTCTTTCTTTAAAACTTTTCCACTATTAAATCAAATTACTTTTTGTTGGTTGTTTTCAAGTCTCCTACTACACGCGTGTGGCAGGAGAGTTGAAAACCAACTAAAAGTTATGACTTTAACAGTGAAAACATTGTAAAGCCGAGAGAAAGGTTAGAACATCGGTAGAGGAAGGATTTAGTAGAATTCGAATATCGATAATGTAGTGACTAGAGGAAAGTGTTACTGGAGGAAAGTGTTCTTGGTTCAGATTCGAACATCGATATTTTAGAGTGGAATGAATTGTTCATTGTTAACAAGTTAGTGGTTTTAGTATTAGTCGGATAACTGATAGTGAAATGACTGGAATATAGTAAGGTCTTAAAGTTAAACTGTTGTTACTGATGGTAAAGTTAAACTGTTGTTACTGATGATGGTAAAGTTAAACTGTTGTTACTGATGATGGTAAAGTTAAACTGTTGTTACTGATGGTAAAGTTAAACTGTTGTTACTGATGGTGGTAAAGTTAAACTGTTGTTTATTACTGATGGAGGTAAAGTTAAACTGTTGTTTATTACTGATGAATTAAACTGTACGTTATACAGAATCATGGACTCGCACTGGAAGGGAGATTGTTAATGAGAGAGCATTCGGATGAGCGAAGACTGCGAGTGTTCCGAATGATATTGACAGCGTTATCAACCTGTTTCGGATGATAGTGGTTCGGGCTGGACGGTGCTGCTTCTCTTTGAATACGTTGGACGAACTTGAAAGTACTCTTACAACTAGAGGAAGATCATGGATTGGAACGAACAAACAACGGATTGGTGTAAATATGTGTATATATTGTAATCACAGTTTTGTTAAATTTTTGTTTCTAGATTTTAAGTTACAAATTGAAAATATAAATTGTTATTAATAAGGTATATATAAGATTCTGTTTTCTTAGCCCTCAATAGTGTCTCGACTCGTACGAAAGAGTCTATAACAATATATATTTATATATACTGAAAAGTACTCCCAACGTCTTAACAACTGTTTGTGATATGAGATTTTTAAGGCAAGTTATTGTTTTTATGCTAGACCAAGAATTTTTATGTTGTTTACTGTTAAGACGGGAGAGACTTCGAAGAAGATAGGAAAGTTGGGAGATGATTTTGAGATGTAAGGAAGTCCAGTTTCAAATGGGTGGGACGACCTCACAAGTAAAAATAGAATCAAAAAGATGAAGTTGAGAAGAAAGCCTAGATGCAAAAGAAGGAGTAGATTTGAAATGAGTGAAAGAATAGAGAGTTGAGTCATCGTCAAAAGAAGGAACAGATTTGATGATAAGAAACAATAAAGTTTGAGATAGAACAAAGCTTTGAGGAAAGCCACATGTTCCAATTTGTGAGAATCTGTGAGATGAAAAAGTTTAGAAATTAAAATACATAATTTAAGAACTTAAATTAATTGTAAAATTATTATTTGAAAAATAATATTTTGTATAAAATGTAAGTATTTTGAATTAAAATTAAATTAAGTCTGTTATTAATGAAAAAAGTTAAAAATTATTTTAAAAAAACTTTAATATCTTTTCAAGAAATATTAAAATTAATTATTTTTAGAACATTAAAAATTATTAAATTTTTTCTTTAAAATTTTTTAAATATTAAATTAATTATTTATTAAAAAAAGAAGTTAAATTAATTGATAATTAATGATTTTAATATCCAAATAATTAAATTATTTATATTGACCAAAAGGAAAAAAAAAATTTATTGATTTCAAAATTTAAAATTTAAAATAAAAATTTCTTATTTAAAAAAAAAAAAAAAAAAAAAAGAGAGATTTATTATTATATTTGCATTATCTTTCCGTCTTAAGAGATCTTCGCAATAGTAGAAATCTTCAGAGTAAAATGAAGGAAGATTTTCTGAATTCTGAAGACTTCTTTTTCCCTTTATTTCTCTTGAGAGAATATTTTATTCTTATTTTTATATCTTTTAACATATATTCAAATCTTTTCCATCTTTGTATATATATATAATATATATAATAATATATATATATATATATATATATATATATATATATATATATATATATATATATATATATATATATATATAAAATAATATGAGCATCGCATCCGCATCCTCCGCAGAAATCCGCAAAAACTTTCAAAAATTCAACAAACTTAAAAAAACCTATAAAATACCTAATATATTATGATATATATTATATATATATATATATATATATATATATATATATATATATATATATATATATATATAATTATTTATATATATATATATATATATATAAACCAGATGAAAGTAATGAAATACTTTTTCATTTTAATTTATTCCAAAGTTAGAGTGGAAAAAAAATTTAACGAGTATTTCCACTTCTTTAGAACTTCCAAAAAAATACACTTAAACTTATCAATTCAAACTTAATTAATATTCTTAAATAAGATTCCCGCAATGCCAGTTAATTATAAATTAACTCCCTCTCAATTAAAGTTTTTCAGACACAAGGAATCTCTCAATGCTTCTCAGATCCTCATTTTTATTTATTTAAGTGTGCCACTGTAATCGCGTATGTAGGCCAAACTGGTTACATTAAAAGTTGAGGATTGATAAGCATAGAGGAGTTTCCTTTAGAACATACCTTCCTCTTTGTTCTCTGACATTCTGCCTTAAAATACCATGGAGAACACTTTTTTTTTTTTAAAATTAACATCCGCACCGCACTTGAAATTTCTTTATCCGCATCCA
>SEYY01006511.1:15000-27500 GCA_009176605.1 Armadillidium nasatum | reverse complement strand
TCAAACCCGAAGAATGAAAACCAAGAAAGAGAGTGAGAGAGAGAAAGAGAGAAAGAGAAAGAAAGAATATGTGATTCACACAGCAGGGGAAAAAAATCATTGTTAGGGCGAAATAGCATTTCTGAGGGAATCTTTATCTTATATATTACCTGGAATTCCTTTTGATACTAGAAAGCAATAACGTTCCTCAGCTATTATAGAATTTTATATAAAATGCACTGTTTCAATGAATTGTTATTTAGAGATATACTCACACACTATTTCAAATCTTAATGTATAAATTTATACTGATATATATATATATATATATATATATATATATATATATATATATATATATATATATATATATATATATATATATATATATATATATATATATATATATATATATATATATAATATATATATATATATATATATATATATATATATATATATATATATATATATGTGTATATATATATATTATATATATATATATATATATATAATATATATATATATATATATATATATATATATATATATATATATATATATATATATATATATATATATATATATATATATTATATATGTGTGTGTGTGTGTGTGTGTGTGTGTGTGTGTTTTACATACATGCGTGAGAATAAATATGTGTAAATACATGTGAATGAACAGGTATGTGTTCTGTACGTTTATGCTTCAAATTTTATTTATAAACAAATAAAATATTTGTAACAAACAAAACTTTCAAATAACTCCTTCAGAAATTTGCTTGCCTATTTTTTTGTCATATATAGTATGCTAAATACTGCATAATAATAATAATAATAATAATAATAATAATAATAATAATAATAATAATAATAATAATAATAATAATAAAATAATAATAATAATAATAATAATAATAATAATAATAATAATAATAATAATAATAATAATAATAATAATAATAATAATAATAATAATAATAAAATTTTGACTTAAATCAAGGCTGAAAAAAAGGTTCTTTAGCGACCCTGGGTTTCATACACCAAGGTGTGGTTGCCTCTTTTTTCAAACCATTTACTTCAACAAAGGGAGAATTCCACATACAAAAACCCCGGGAGACTCTATGGAAAGAGGCGAAAGATTTTAACCTTTATGAGAGGAAGCTTTTAGTATGAAAATGAAATGAAATGCATCATCGTCTTATGACTTAATGCCAATTAGAGATCAGGGAAAAGAGAAAGATTTGGCGAAGGAAAAATAGAATTTATGGCAACGGAATCAAGCGCGGTCGTTTTAGATTTTTATTTATTGGAGATAATAATTCGAATTCTAATTAGAAAGTCAAAAACTCTTCTTTTCATTTTAGGCAGAGTAATAATAATAATAATAATAATAATAATAATAATAATAATAATAATAATAATAATAATAATAATAATAATAATAATAATAATAATAATAATAATAATAATAATAATAATAATAATAATAATAATTAACAACAACAATAATAAATGATAATAATAATAATAATAATAATAATAATAATATAATATAATACTAATACTAATTCTACTACTATTTTATTATTATTAATACTACTACTACTACTACTACTAATAATAATAATAATAATATTTAGTAAGCAACCGTTAGTATGATTTTATCATTGTTCTGGGAGCATCGGTTCGATTTTGTTGCGGATCCCGAGTATAATCTACCTAGAAAAATTCCTCTCATCGTACAGGGCAATGCCCTTGAAATGCAAACTGTTTAATTTAAAAAAATAAAACAAAAAATAAAAAAAAAATAAAACAAAAAATCAGGCATTGGGAACGTGTAAGTATATATTAAGCAAATTATAAAACTCGTATTATGTTAATATAAAAGTAAACAAGCACTGTATATATATATATATATATATATATATATATATATATATATATATATATATATAATATATATATATATATATATATATATATATATATATATATATATATATATATCGCGACAAGGACAGCAGACTGGCACTTCAACTTTCGGTGCCTTTGTAGAATTTTCAAAGAAGTGTCTAGAGGTGAGGTGGAAAAAGATACTCGTCCCATCCCAATAACAGAGTCGAAACACCTTTGGAATGAAAACCTTAAGGACTATCACTGAAAAGCAATGCTTGTAGAGGCACGATCTTCTTCAAAACTCTAGGAGAAAGAGATTACAGACTGCATGTAAAGGGATGTTAATCCTATTGATAGGGTCATAATCCTTCTTGTGATATATATATATATATATATATATATATATATATATATATATATATATATATATATATATATATATATAATTATTTAGGTTAGTATTAAATTGCTTTAATCCATTTCATTTAATATATATTAAACTTGGAAAATATTAATACTTTATCAATTAGTGTTACTAACATTGCTTTCTTTCCCCAACCCAAGCATATAGAAACACATGAACAACTATTATGTAATACACACACGTACACACACACACACACATATATATATATATATATATATATATATATATATATATATATATATATATATATATATATATATATATATATATATATATATATATATATATATAGACTTGTCGGTGCTAAAAGAATGATGTATATCATTTGAAGCACCTAATAAATATATTTAATCCTACGAAAAAGCATTAAATCACCTTTTAAATTAAGGAGTATAAAATCCTGTCTAAAGCATTATAAGAAGTCTACTTGCGACCTCAAAATAAAAAATAATAAAAAAAAATAGAATAAAAAAATTCATTATAATTGAAAGTCAATTGCAAAAAAATTGAGAGCAGAATTTAATAATAATCAAAATCCATTCTTGGCGAAACCCTTGAGTAGTCATGTCGTCCAATGGAGAAAACGAGTCTCTTTAAAAAAAAAGACCTGGCCAATAAAAAAAAGCTTTCTTTTAAGACCTTAATACATGCGGGTTTGCTAAACGCTATTAGAAATTCTAGTTAGAGATGCCACTCACAAACTATAATCTTGCAAATCTCGCTAATTTGATCATGTGGGTAAGATGCAGCATCGCTTTTTTTTGTCTCTTCTTATTTTGTCTTCATCTCCTTCTTCTCCATCTTCTTCTTCTCCTCCTCTATCTTCTTCTCTCTTTTCTATAAGTTGTCTATTTTACTTAATAGTTATATACGGGGACGTTTAAGTGCTCTAAATGATGTCTTATTATACTATTATTATCTTTAGTGTTATATATATATATATATATATATATATATATATATATATATATATATATATATATATATATATATATATATATATATATATATATATAGAGTGCAATTTCGGAAATAATCTAGTTAATCACATATTTAAAGAAGCTTATACAATTAAAATCACGAAAATTTTGAAATTTATTTGGAACATTGCTTCTACTGCTCATATAAATAATAATAATACTAAAACAAATAATAATAAAAATAATACTAATACTACTAATAATAAAAATAATAATTATTAATAGTAATAAATAATATTTAGGAGAGAGAGAGAGTGAAAAGTTTCATATTAACATTCAGGTCTTTAAATCGGTCTTTAAAAGGTTGTTCTGTTTGTTAATCTTTTAATTTTGCAATTATAATTCTTTGTTGTTACTTCTTAGCAGAGTTTTCCGTCATAGTTCGAAAAATATTATCCTACACTCTTTACTTCTTTTTACTTTTTTTCTTTTTTGGTCTTTGTTACTGCAAAACACACTCTTTTAGTCTTTCTGTCCTTCTCTTTCTGTCTCTATGCCTTTTTCACTTTCTCTCCTACCGTTAATATTTATGCAGATACATAATTTTTTGTTTTGTCGTTTTTTGGGATTCTGCCTTTTACTCTTTTAAATCCCTTGTCAAAATTTTCTCTACTTATACGAAGGTAATCAAAACCACTTATTACTCTCCTTTCTGGACAATACTCTCTCTTTTCTATTCACTCGCCTCGCCTTGAAGGTGCCGGTAAGTTTTAGTTTTTCTATACAGTTTCAAGGTTTCTAACACTGTCTCTTTCCTATTATTATGCCTCTAAAAAAATTTTTCTTTGTACTTCATCGAGCTAATCCAACACAGCTAATTAGTTTTGTTTGTATCTTCAGTAATTAAAAAAAAAACTCTAATATAAGAGAGTTTCAATTGTCTAAAACCTCTTAAATTAAAAAAAAAAAGAGTGGTTGTGATGGTATCAAAATACCTTCAAGGCTATAAAGTCATTCAAATATATTTTTGAAGTTAGTACCCAATATTGCTTTTGCTTATCACCATCATACTTACATTAACTTTTACTTCAAACTTTACTCTGTATTTCTGCTTTTTTACAAATCCAATTCTACTACCAATTATAGTACATAAATATTTATCAATTTGTTAATTCTTTCTGCTGATATCTTCTAGATTAATGTTCCCTATTTAATTGGCTTATCCCAAAGAAATCAGTTGATAATTCTTTTGTTTTAAAAAACTCGTAACGTTGATTTCACTGTGACCATGTAACCCGAAGGTTAAGGGATCGATTTCCACTTTATGTTGAAGGTTGACCCAATCTATTCATCTAAATATAATTGGTAAAATGAGTACCAACTTCTAGTGGAAAAGACAAAACGTTTTAAGAATTTGCAGTAAGGTTCGTCTGTGCTTCATCCTTACTTTCGCTACCCTTTGGCTTAACAGGGTTTGGAGGCTAATGAAACGGAGATCAACACAGAATCGATGCTTTGATGGGTACGGGAAAATTTCTCTCTTTTTCTCTGTCTGTCTGTCTCTCTGTCTCTCTCTTTTCCTTTCTTTTCATTTTCGCACTAAATATTTAAGACTGAAAGTTTATTTCATAAAGATACCATTATAATTATTATTATTATTATTATTATTATAATTATTATCATTATCATTATTATTTATTATTATTATTGATTATTATTATTATGATCATTATTATTGTTATTTTAATTATTATTATTATTATAATTATATTATTATAATTATTATTATTATAATTATAATTATTATTATTATTATTATTATTATTATTATTATTATTATTATTATTATTATTATTATTATTATTATTATTATTATTATTATTATTATTATTATTATTATTATTATTATTATTATTATTATTATTATTATTATTATTATTATCGTTATTTTTTATTACTATTTCTATAGTTGTTTATTTTTCTTTTTCTTTTTCTCGGCCTGACTTTTTCCCACGGTTTGAAAACCGCTCCCGTACCATTTCGTTATTATCATTTTCTTTTGTTTCGCCAAGATTTTTCGTTACGATTTGTTGTGAGGTTTTCGTTTTAGTTTGGCGTCTGTAGACATTTTCCTTGACACTTTTAATACTGTTCGTTACACTCATTGGTGGCTACGTATTTCTGTGTGCGTTTATGAATGCCAGTACTTTTCATGTGAGTGTTTGGACCATTTAATTGGAAGTCATGTTTACAAAATACAGTACGCAAGTCTTATATATTTATAAACATTTTTCAATTATTCTCGCATATATATATATATATATATATATATATATATATATATATATATATATATATATATATATATATATATATATATATATATATATATATATATATATATATATATATATATATATATACAAAATTTGGGTTATAATTTTCAATGGCGAATTCCTTACTACTTTCCCCTTTTATTTTTCCTACGTAATAGCATTAAAGGAAACAAATTTTGTCCATAGAAGAACAAAAGGAAGTGGATGCCTTGGTCTATTCTTTCCTCAAAAACTGTTTCCTTAAGCCCAAATCTTCGCTTCTTTCTTTCTTCTCCCTTCATAACGTTTCGGTTTAGAATTTCGGCAAAGATTCTTTTATAAGATATTAAATAGGTTCACTTTTGGAAGTTATAAACAATGGAATTACCAAAAGTTCTGTTACGTCTTACCCAATATATATATATATATATATATATATATATATATATATATATATATATATATATATATATATATATATATATAGTCTTTGCATATTTGTACATTGAATATTAAAGATTAAAGCATATATACGACACACATACATTATGCTGCTGTGTTTAACTTTATAGTCAGACACTAATCATTAATTATAATTATTAATATGTAAGCAAAAAATATTTAATTGCGATATTTATTCAGTATTTTAATTTTCAATATTGTTGGAGTTAAAAGACCAACACAGAGTGAGAAAAATTTTCAGATAAAAGAATTCTCAAGACGACGTCTATCGATAAATTAAAGAGGTAACTGCCAACAAATTCCAGGCTGTGGGAGACGTTTAAAAAAACAAACACAAAATTAACCTTTTTTTTTTTTACACACATACATACATAAGACAGACACACATACACGTTCACTCACACACACATACAAAAACGCGCACGCACAAACACACACACACACACACACACACACACACATATATATATATATATATATATATATATATATATATATATATATATATATATATATATATATATTATAGGTAACAACGATATTTATAACAAATCTTTCTATAGATTTTGGGTTTCCACATCTCAATCACCTTCGATGAAGTCTAAAGAATAAAGTTATCGTAACATGAGCAAAGGAGATAAGTAAAAAATTGAAATTTTTCTTTAAAAAAAGTGAAAAAATTGAAATTTTTCCTTAAAATGTAAAGATTTTAAAATTTTCTTTCAAAAAAGGTAAAAATTTGAAATTTTTCTTGGAAAAAAAGGAAAAAATTAAATTTGTCTTTATAAAAAGTAAAAAAATTGAAATTTTTCTTGAAAAAGAAGTAAAAAATTGAAATTTTTATTTAAAAAAAAGTGAAAAAATTGAAATTTTTATTTAAAAAAAAGTGAAAAAGTTGAAATTTTTCCTTAAAAAGTAAAAACTTTAAAATTTTCTTTCAAAAAAGGTAAAAAATTGAAATTTTTCTTGGAAAAAAAGTAAAAAATTAAAATTTTTCTTTAAAAAAAAAGTAAAAAATTGAAATTTTTCTTGAAAAAAAACTACAAAATTGAAATTTTTCTTTAAAAAAAGTGAAAAAAATGTAAATTTTTCTTTCAAAAGTAAAAAATCTTTTAGTACTACACAAAGCGTGTAGTAGTAAAAGATTTTTATTTTAGTAATAATTTTAATTCAAAATTATGCATCATGCGGGATATGGGACTGAGTACGAAAAAACAAAAAATAAAAAAAATCAAAATCATATACTTTTAATAATTGATAATAGTAATAATTATAATAATAGTAATAATAATTAATAATAATATTAATATAATAATAATAATTAATAATAATAATACTGAATAATAATTAATAATAATAATTAATAATACTGAATATTGAATAATAATAATTAATGATTTATAAAAATATTAATTAATAATATAACAATATTAGTATTCTATGTCAGCAATTATTTTAATTTAAATTTTACATTTCGCTTCCACTTCTCTAAAAAAAAAAATATTTCTAATCTCCATTTAATTTCTTTAATATTATTCTTGAACATCTTACAAAGAAAGAAAGAAAGAAAGAAAGAAACATATCGAAATTTTTCATTTCTTAACCAATTTCGTCCATAAACCTCGAACGTCATCAAAATTTTGATTCTTATCAATTGAATGAATTAATTTAAGCAAAAATTAAGACTATAAATTATAAAATTATTATAAAGTATTTCATTTTATGCTTAGTCTAAGAGACAGAACATTAAATTTGATGTTAATATCTAGTTTGTAGTTTTCAATATGGAAAGCTTCAGCTATTTTTAGATTCTGTTCATCTTATGAGGAATATAAAATGATAATAATAATAATTAATAATAATAATAATAATAAATAATAATAATAATAATAATAATAATAATAATAATAATAATAATATAATAAATGATGATGATAATGATGGTGATAATGACGATAATGATGACGATAATGGTGATGATGATGATGACGATAATGATAGTGATAGTGATAATGAAAATAATTAATAAGCTACGAAATCTATGATGCGTTTTATAAATTCCCACAATTACTACTTCAAAATTTCGAAGTAAATTTGAGACGTATTAAATTCAGAGAGACTCAGATATCAGTATTTAAAGTAATGGTCATCGAATTTTAATTCTTGTATTATTATTCTTCAATATTATAATGAAATTAATTTATCTAAAGAGTTATATTTTTTATTTTCATTTTAAAACAAAATCCTTTCAATATTTACAAGTATTCCACTAATCTTTCTAAAAGGTTTAAATGGGTCAGGGATAAAATGATTGATTTGAAATGTCAAAAACTCAATTCCTGCAGTTACGTAATCATCGAAATTTTTGATCAACATTTTATCATATTCTAAAACATGAAAATTAGACAAATTTCTGTCCTTGGTCTTAGTTCTTCCTTTTCTTAGTGTTTTCACACCGTTACTGCCACTTTGCTCACCATAGAGATCTCGGCTGTAATTGAAATTTTGAATATCATCAGAAATACATCTGTGGACGTTTAATACTCAGAATTCTTTTTAAAAATTAATGGATTCTTACGTTTTTATCCTTAACTACAGTTACAGTCTGCGAACTCTTGCATAACTCATATTACTGATATTGTAATGGACATTACTCTTAAGTACACACCACAGATATACTTCCTTATTTGAGAATGCCCTTTTTGATAATATTTATCACAGGAAAATCCTTCCTCACTTCTCCAAACTCTGACCCCGGGTTAATCGCTGTACTAGGTTCTTTGAGTACTGATAAAGTATAGAACACTTTATCCTCTCCATTACTACTTTTATAGTTGAACAATTTTAAACGCCTTTTATAGGAGCATTAAATTTTTTTTAGAAAGAGATATATATATATATATATATATATATATATATATATATATATATATATATATATATATATATATATATATATATATATATATATATATATATATATTATATATATATAAAGACTTGATATGAAGTAATGAAGACAAATGTTGAAATGAAAGGACATATCATAAAAAATAAAATTAAATGTGGATAATTTTTACAAATAAATTGATACCTAATATATTAATATAATAATATATATATATATATATATATATATATATATATATATATATATATATATATATATATATATATATATATATATATATATATATATATATATATATATATATATATATATATATATATATATATATATATATATATATATATATATATATATATATATATATATATATATATATATATATATATATATATATATATATATATATATATATATATATATATATATATATATATATATATATATATATATATATAAGAAGAAAAGGAAAAAGTCTAAAACTAACATTCCGAGATTTTAAGCCACGCGTGTAATAAAAACTTATTGAATAATATATTAGGAAAAAGTTTTTTGGAATTAAAAAAATAAACTTTTTTTCCCTTCGGAATTCATCAAGATTTAAAACATTAATAAGACTAATCACGAGAGAAAGGATCGAAATACGGAACTAAAGAATAAGATGGTAGAAAATGAAAGCGTACGAAAGAATATATATATATATATATATATATATATATATATATATATATATATATATATATATATATATATGCTTATATATATATATATATATATATATATATATATATATATATATATATATATATATTATATATATATATATATATATATATATATATATATATATATATATATATATATATATATATATATATATATATATATATATATATATATATATATATATATATATATATATATATATATATATATATATATATATATATATATATATATATACATATATATATATATATATATATATATATATATATATATATATATATATATATATATATATATAATATATATATATATATAATATAATAAAATAATAATAATAATAATAATAATAATAATAATAATAATAATAATAATAATAATGATTCAGATTTTCATTCTATTCGAGTAAATTTATAAATGGACTCTTGTGAACTTTATTTTCCGACTTTCGTCAAATAGTTTTCTTTTTCACACAAACATGCAAACATGTTATTTCAATTAATAGATATAGTTATGCATTAATTGAGGTCGATATTTCACTTGCACTGAAATCTGTATGAGAAAACAGTCTTACAAATTTCATTGTAATTGAAAATAATATCATACTTAATAATAATTATTATTAAAAATTAATTATTATTAATTATTACTTATTACTTGATATACCTACTTACAGATTACCATAATTTACATTTAAAAAATATTTTAAAACTAGTTTTGGTTAATTAAAGAGAATAAAGTTTTAAAAATATACCGAAAATCATTTCCAGTCTATTAAAATATACAATTTAAAAATGCATAAAATTTAAAAAGATACAAAAAAAAAAAAAAATAAAAAAAAATAAAAAATAAATTCTCTAACGGACAAGGTAGTTTCCGAAAATTTATCTGAACATTTTTTATTTATAGGAAAATATATGGCAGAGGATTAAGAGTCTCTCGCAGTACTTCGAAAAGCAAGAAAGACTTTTAATATTAAAAGATTCATTCATTGTTTTCTTTATTCTATTATTCTTGCAGCTTTATATATATATATATATATATATATATATATATATATATATATATATATATATATATATATATATATATATATATATATATATATATATATATATATATATATATATATATATATATATATATATATATATATATATATATATATATATATATATATATATATATATATATATATATATATATATATATATATATATATATATATATATATATATATATATATATATATATATATATATATATATATAATATATATATATATATATATATATATATAATATATATATATATATATATATATATATATATATATATATATATATATATATATATATATATATATATATATATATATATATATATATATATATATATATATATATATATATATATATATATATATATATATTCTAGAAAAAATTCGACATCTCGCACATTCATTTTGAATAACATTAACTAATTTATGATGTATTGTATTGCATAAAACAATATGTGGTATGAAAGGTCACATCATGAGGACATTTTAAGAATATTACAGTTACCTTTAAAACCATTTAAAAGGACAAGAATAAAAAATGAGAAAAGGAAAAAAAAGGAACAAAGAAAATTAGATTTTAACTAAAAAGGTGATAATGAAAATTTATATTTTGAGAACTAGTATTACACACATGGACTGATAATGCATTCATTCTGTTTCTCACTGACTTGAAGCCTATTGTAACAGTTTGAGTTCTTACCCTTCTTCAGCACACAGGGTTTGGACGTCATGTAGTGTCTAGACTCTAGATAGTGCAATTTTGGCTGTTCGGAGGTTTACCATGTTTATAGAAGGCTTCAGGAGACTGGTGAATACATCAGGAGACCAAGATCAGGAAGAATTCGTGCAAAGACCTCACAAGACAGCCTTTTCATTACATCATTATATCTTTGCGTAACTGCTACCTCACGGGTTTACAAGTGCCCCGGAGATGTTCGAGGGGAAGTTGTTGGTGAATGATCAGTGAGGCAATGACGACAGGAGAGAAACTTGATACCCATCGACCATTAAAAGGTCGTCAGGAATTGAGTTCAACGCACCGACAGTCAAGATTTGTTTTGATATTCAGCATGCGAAATGGGACGTTAGAACAATGGCAGGCCGTTCTCTACTCAAATGGGAATCGGAATGGGCTCTATGATAATGAAGGAAGAGGGGTAGTTTGTTGAAGACCCGGAAAGCTGTTTGAGCAATTCTGCACTCAGAGTCAGTCAGCTACGGCTACGACACGGTGTGGGCTAGCATTAAGTTATAATGAAAAATCCGTCTTGTCTTCATTGTTATCCCTAATGATGAACCATGCAGAAAGGGTCTGACCCACACAGAGACATATATATATATATACATATTTTTATATATATATATATATATATATATATATATATATATATATATATATATATATATATATATATATATATATATATATATATATATATATATATATAATATATATATATATATATATATATATATATATATATATATATATATATATATATATATATATATATATATATATATATATATATATATATATATATATATATATATATATATATATATATATATATATATATATATATATATATATATATATATATTTCAATGTTTGTGTGTGTTCATAATCATATTCATATTTGATAATTATCTACATTTGTGTCATGTCTAAGAAGTTTTATTTTAAAAAATGTGACACAAACAAATTAACTTTGTGTTAACAATACCTTTTTTATTCCATAAAAGAAGGAAAAGGGGTGAAGGTCATTTTTTTTACGGTTTGGATTAAAAAGATTTTTTTTTTT
>SEYY01006511.1:0-5000 GCA_009176605.1 Armadillidium nasatum | reverse complement strand
TAAATTTAATCGTTGTTATAATTTACATTGTGCTTTGTTTACTTAATTAATTCATTTTATAAAATTAATTTAAAATAGAATTTTAATAGCTAAGCATAGTGCATCAATTCAAATAATAATAAATTCATGAACAACTTGAAATGTAATGAAATTAATTAGAAGCAATAAAAAAAAATAAAAAAAAATTTTTATAAAAATTTTTTTTTTTTTTTTTTTTTTTTTTTTTTTTTTTTTTTGTATATATATATATTATATATATAAAATTTATATATATATATATATACACCGTATATATAATAATAATTTTGATTGGTCCAAATATAATTAACCTAAAATTAAGAAAATTAATTTTTCTATTAAATTTTTTATAATTAGAAGTAATTATAGATTGGCCGGAATATTGAAATTAACTTAAAAGATTTATTATTTCTATAATTGATAACTATTTTCAATCATAATAATTATGAGCAGTTTCTTTTCTTAATAAAATTTTTATTTAAATGCCAGTTCCCAATGATCGCAGCGGAACTCAAGTTAATAAAATTAATTAGCATTGCAACCTAACCACA
Organism: Armadillidium nasatum; assembly: GCA_009176605.1. NCBI lineage: Eukaryota > Metazoa > Arthropoda > Malacostraca > Isopoda > Armadillidiidae > Armadillidium > Armadillidium nasatum. Next base: position 4,431 of record SEYY01006511.1, on the reverse strand, counting down.
AACGAACGAACACACGCTTCCACCTATTAGATCCTGGAAAACAGACCCACACGCACACAAACACACACACTCACATGCACATTCACACTCACATGCACATTCACACATACATCCACTCAGACGCACACTCACACCTACAGCACACTCACACGCACACTCACGCGCGCACTCACACACACTCACACGAACACTGACACGCACACTCACACGTACACTCACTCACTCACACGCACACTCACACGTACACTCACTCACTCACACGCACACTCACAAGTACACTCACAAGCACACGCACACTCACACGCGAATACATGCACACACACACGCACACACACTTACACGCACACTCACACTCTCATGCACACTCGACGAACATACTTACAAAGTCAAAGATATATATATATATATATATTATATATATATATATAATTATATATATATATTTATTATATATAATAATATATATATATATGAGTAAATCAGTCCTTTTATAACGCGTTTAAATTTTGATAAATATTAGTAATAAATAAAACACTGGAAACAAATAGAAATAAAAAAATGCTGAATCACAATGAACTCTATTTCTTTTTTAAACTATAACTTTCTTAGACATTTATAAAGAGAAAACATTATCAGAAAGAGAGAGAACCCCGTTTTAATGCCACTACCTCACAGATTTTGTTTCAAAACCTTATTTAACCTCGAATTTAAGTAACAGTCCAAGAAAGATATTAAAATCAACTTTAATATTTTTTGTGCATTAAATATTAAAGAATGTAGAAGTGTCCATCTCCCCTTCTCTCCTTTTTGTTCTCCCTCTCTCTCCTTCTCATTCTGCCCCTCTCTCCTTCTCTCCTCTCTCTCTTCCCTCTCTCTCTCTCTCTCTCTCTCTCTCTCTCTCTCTCTCTCTCTCTCTCTCTCTCTCTCTCTCTCTCTGTTTCTTTCTTCTTCACTGAAATCGAGCATGGCTACTAAAGCTTCATTTGTCCTCATAATTAATTTAGCGTGAGTTATTGCATTGGATGCTCGTGAGAGACACGATGAGGAAGGGACTGATGAAAGTTCGTTCCTTCTTTCCTATAGTCTTTCTTTTTCCCTTTATTACGACCTTTATGAAAAATTAGACAACTTCTATATGAGCTTTGTTCATTAAGAACCTAGATTCGATATATATATATATATATATATATATATATATATAATATATATATATATATATATATATTTATAATATATATTATTATTTCCAGTGTCTTGTGATTCTAGAACTAATCTTTTTCGAGATCAATCATTGGTTGCTTGATCTTTGACTTAGTGTCTCGTAGGTTAAACCGCGGCTAAGAAAACGAAATCTCAGAAAACTGGATTGCTTAAAACAAGACTTCTCTGTTGGAAATGGAAACTGGAAATCACCGTGAACATTTAATAATCAAATTTGCGCTTGGGCAATATATGAAGATAATTATGTTAACATTTGATATTAAGGAGCGCAGAGATAATTTAATTATTTCTTTGGACTCTCTTGACTTAAAGGAAAAAAAACTGATTTAGTGGTGTCTCTTTTGAATCAGAAGTTTGATAATGGAGAAAGGTGAATGAATAGCGCATTGAAAATGAATGCATAAACATCAATGCTTGGGATATCCACAGCCGAAGAAGATCCTGGGAATCTGAGTCAAGGCCAAATGGAGCACATAACTATAAGTATAGTTTCAGAAATTTATTGGCGGTAGATACAAAAATCTCGTTTCATAATATTTCTACTATTAAACTACTAAAGAGGGTTGTTCAGAGAAACTCTATAGCAACCCAGCTGCCTTTACTAAAGAAAGATGATATATTAAGACTAGAAACTATAGAATAGTGGAAGGAAATAAGGATGGGTAAGAGAATGCAGCTGAACAAGTCATTGGTTTAAAGAAAATGAAGTTGTTAAAACAAAAGTAAAAAAAAAAAAAAAGATGGAAAAGTGGTCTTGCTAAAAGTATTGAGTAAAACCGTCCAAGTGTAAAAAGATCTAGAATGATGCAACTGATGGATGGTTGGTTAAAATTGTTAAAGAAGATATACAAAATTAAAGCAATTGGAAATTATATGAGGATGAACAGAATGGTGTTTAATATTTGACAGCTTCCACAATTGCATATGGTACTGCTATAGGATTATTTATATTTATTTATATATCTTCTTTATTTAATATTATTATATTTTTATTATTATTATATATACTTATTATCTTATTTTGTGTGGTGTGTGTGCATGTATGTCTGTCATTGTGTGTATAAAAGAAACGAAAAGTATTTCATAAAAATAGAAGAATCCTTGCTTTATATAAAACAAAAGTATTGAAGAATTTAAATGTTTTTATTATGATTATATTGAACCACACAACTCCACACCACAAACACACACCACACAACATTACATATATATATATAAATATATATTATATATATTATATATATTATATATATATATATATATATATTATTTTTATATATATATATATTTATCTCTCTTATATTATTATATAATAATAATTTATTATTTAAATATTAATAATATAAATTTATAAATATTAATATAAATTTTAATTATATTATAATTTGATTTTTTATAATATTATATATATATATATTATAAATTTCTTTAATATTATAATTATATCTATATATTATTAATATCTTATATTATATATATATATTATTATATATTAAATATATAATATAATAATATAATATATATATATATTATATATATATATATATATATTACTTATTATATATTATAAAAAATTGAAAATCCATGAAAGCGAAACCTTATTTTCCAATAAGACAAGGAAAGAGTAAATTATAAGAGACAAAGTCTTTAGACTCATATCTTGTCAGTCATTAATCTCTTGTCCCTTATAGGAGGAGGACAATCACGCATCACCGAATTCTCATTAGATTCCCTATACAGTGTTCTTTCGATTCCTAATATTAATTATCCGATCGTCTCACTCTCTTTCTGCGGTGCCACTAATGTTTTCTTCTTATTCGCCTTAATGGCCTTTTCTTTTGTCTACCCTGTATTCATTACCAATGATTCAAGAGGTCTCCGATGGATAATTCCAATTATTATTAGGATTATTAATTATTTATTTATTATTATTTATCGGATTATTATTATTATTAATTATTATTATTTTTAGTATATTTATTTATTTATGTGGCTTCGAAGGACTCAGTCGTTAAACGAGTACATTAGTGATGTGTTTTGTTTGTATAATGAGAATAAAAGTCTGGCATCCGCGATAGGTCTACCCAGCTAGCGGTATTCTGTCGTAGACCCTTGTTATCCAGGGACTTTTCCTCAAAAAAGGTCCCACAAACAGGACGTAGTCCTTACTGAGCTCAGATATTTATTTATTTATTATTTATTTACTTTGTTTTACAGTAAGTTGGAGATAGTGTTGGAAGAATGTATCATAGGAGTATTTACTTACAGTAAGTTGGAGATATCGAGGAAATTTCCTCTTATGTTAGGCTCTAACTTTTGAAAAATCTTTGCATACATAGATAAGCAAACACACCTACTATACATATATGCAGAGTGTCCCACTCACTCTCGGCCCCTGCTATGGGCATATATATATATATAATATAATTATATAATATATATATATATATATATATCAAAGTAGTGGTCATAAGTTAGTAAAATTTCCCCCGAATAAACCTTAGTGTGTCTGAAGTTATAAAGAATCGAATGTCTGAAGAATGTTGTTTTTCGTTGAATGAGAGTACCTGGTTTGCTGCAATACATTTTCCCTTTCAACATCCCTATAGGAAGAAATCTGGGGAAATAATTTCAGACTAACATGGTGGCCAAAGTCCCTTGGAAATGACCCGATCTTCGAAGAAGGATTCAATTTCATACAAGCTGAAGTTGGAACTCTCATAATTCCACCTCACTTCTAACACACCATAGTTTGTTCGTAGAAAATTTTAATGACTTATGACATGTACTTTTTGATATCTAAAAGAGTATATCTGGGACTGAGGAGAGAGAGAGTGGAACACTCTCTCTCTCTCTCTCTCTCTCCTCTCTCTCTCTCTCTCTATATATATATATATATATATATTTATATATACTATATATATATATTATATATATTATATTATATATATTATAATAATATATTATATATATATATATACAAGAGTTCGAGTTCATTTTGTTCTAAATACTCGACAAAGTAACTTCAATATTTAAACCATTATGTGCGATTATAGATTTTAAATTCATAATTGTTTTATTTGCCTTCTCTCTAAGTTATTTTATCAAAGTCATTCAATATTTATACAACAACGAATTTATTTTATATGTAATTGCAACTATTTCAAACAAAGAATCGTAATTAACAAATTTTTATTATTATTTTTAGGT
>SEYY01006510.1:30000-42053 GCA_009176605.1 Armadillidium nasatum | reverse complement strand
TAAGATGCAGGTGCGTGGAGCACCAGGTCCCTCCCCACGCACCGCACATGTTCAAACCGTACATGGTGCGTCGACCAATCTTATATTAGTCTACGAGGGAAATATATGTTAGAAGGATAATTTTTAAGTGTCTTACAAAATAAATATATAAGATAATAATTCTCGTAGTCTTATAGAAGTATTTTTTTTTCAAATTATCTATTTTAGAGTGAAACAACTTCCAATTTGTACCAACCTTGAAAGTTCTATTGATTAAAATCTTAAAATTTTATTTTAAAATTGCAACTATAATTATAAATATGTTAAACTTGCCTGAAAAAGTTTTCTTTCTAAAAACTTGAGTTGTGAAAACAGACCAGATATTTCCCAACACACACAAAATTATTCGATAAGCAGAATGGGACTGGAGAGTATTATCGAGAGGGAAACAGTTGATAAGAGGAAAGCCATTGACCCCACCTCTTCAAGGAAATCTATTTTGAGTGAACTTACCCCAGATGTGTCAGTCGTATTCCATACATTTGAGAAGAACACTCTTATATAAAGAGTTGGTAACTAAGGTGATGTGAAAATTTTTTGAAGGCGGTTTCAAGGGGAAGCCAAATCTACCCCATTAATTTGTTTTAAAAATACTATTATTAAATCTGAAATAAATGTTTAAAATTGAGTTTAAAAATTTTACTTTATCAAAAGAACAAAATTTATCATTTGCGTTAGTAAAAATACTATTGAAAATAATATTTCGTTCAAAGAGACATCAACATAAGACAATCAATAGGAAAATTTAATTGATAAGAGGAAGTATGATTTCTTTAAGAAAAATATTCATGAGATAAAGAAATATTAAGAATAAAAAGGAAAAAAGTTTAAGTTTTTCAAGAACGGTTTAGTTTATGTTGAGATCCCATCATTGTTTGAGATTTAAGTTTGGAGTCACCGAAAACAAACTATATTTTCTATGAACAAGTTAAAAATGCTAGAAAGACTTGTTCTAAGGATATCCTTCTCATTTCAAGTCATTTTTGGCTTTTCTGAATGCTGCTGAAAAGAAACAGAATTTAAGAAAGTGATACCATTTGTATTTGAGTGTGTAGGTGGCAAAATGACAGTTATAATGTCGTTTTAAAATATATCAATCTTTATTAATTAACATCGCTAATTAAAGGATTAAAGTATCCGTCTAAAGCAGCTTCTATAAAGTGACAGGAAAGGAAATAAGAAAGAAAGATAGATGGATAAAGAAGACGGTTAAGAAATCATCGATTTGCGCAAAACTCAAAACTCAGCCTCCGATATTTTAAATTAATTGACGAAAAGTTCACCAAATTGCAAACGAAAGCTCCTTATGTTTGAAATTCTGGCAACCTCTGGTTAAGAGTGTTATTTTCTCTTAAAAAAGCTATAGGATATACAAATGTGGAGGATAATTGACTGTTGCAAATTCTATCTATTGTGCAACTGAATGTACAATGAGAGGATTTCAAGTTTAAGAGTTACTGGTAAATGTGAGGATCCACCTTAGTGGTGAAATATTCAAAATGGGTAGAACGACGTATCTAAAATATTCTCTTATACACCAACTAAAACAAGTACCTGTATTTTTGATAAATGATTAAATATAGCTTGCAAATAAATATATCTCATATTCGTCAATTGTTTTACCTCTTAAGAGTAAAGTAAATAGCTAAAACAAAACTTTATTGAAGTAAACAGGAGTGAGGTTTATACAAGAAGGGTCTATAGAAATAGAATTAACTTCCCATTATGACTTGTAGCAAAAGAATAATGCCAAAAATAAATGAAGGTTTTAAAATATATAACATATGCAACATATCGTCTGGCCAAAAAGGGATAAGAAGTTTTTATTGATAATTTATAAATATTCAAAAGATATTTGTAGATTTCCTGGAAGTACTCCTCTAGTTCAGAGATGACAAACCATTTATCCGCGGGTCACAAAGAGAGCACCTTCCACATTTCAGTTACCCACTTCGCTTTTAGATATTTTACCAAACAAATGTCCAGTTATGTTACTGTGAGAAGAGCTTTCAGGAGGCACCAGTACCTTCTTTATAATTTAAGAATCTCAAAAATCTTCGTTCATTACTGAACGATGATTTTTGATAAATGTTTAAGAGTATTATGTAGAGTTGCCAGAAAGAACTTCTCACAGTAGAATTACTGAACATTCTAATATTAATTAGTTCTTGGCAACTCAGTTGGCAACTAGCTCTACTGACATTGTTGGGTCCCTCATATTTGTGTGAAGAGTTGTTTTCACAAATGAATTTTTTGAAATTAAGGACCAGGAATCGTCTTGGTGCAGACGTGTGTGCTGAATGTGTAAAACCGAAAACTACAAAATACAAACCTCAGCTTATAACACTAGCAAACAAGATTCAACAACAAGTTTCTCATTAACGTTATTAATATAGTAAATAAATTGGTGACCCACTTCTGTTTTTTTTAAAACTAAATTAAGGTATCAAAAATAACCCAGTCAATTGAAATGGTTCGCCATCACTTTTCTAGTTGAATGCTGCAGCAATGTTTATTTTTTTTTTTTACCTCGCTTCTGCCTCTGTTGCGATGACTGCTTCTTGTTTGGATGTAGGAAGTGAAGGTAACTGAAATTTATAAGGTAGCAACTGATATACATGTCTTTTTTTATTAAACGATCCCAGGTCGATACTTCATAATACACGTTTCCTAATTTCTTAGAAATTTTACCTTCTTTCCACTTTGTAGTAACCACATAATTTTTCGCGAGAACATTTTGCTTTTCCTCAAACTGTCTGATATTTTATTTGTATTATGAAGCCCTTTTTCCATTGGTAGTTAACTTGCTTCTGTCGAAAATTTGGTAATAAGAGTGTAAATTTATTCCTAAGAAGTTTGTTCATCAATAAAACGAAAGAAAGCAATCCTATTACTGCATGATCGGTAGTTTTATATACAGTAAATATTTAAATAATGTCATTTACAGTGATCGCTAAAGTAGTGCTCCATTTTTTCACATTTCTCTTGAAAGGTTGAAAAAATCTTTCTACTTCTCCATTTCTATAGAGATGAAGAATTTTTTTTCTTGTGCCATGAATCTTTTCCATTCTTCTGATCTAAAAATAACACCATTGTCTGTAACTACATGTTCCGGAATGCCATGAGTAACAAAAATTGGCATTTTTGCTTCTATGGTGACGTTTACATTCATACTTCGGACAAGCATAACTTCTACTCATTTACTATAAGCATCAATAATTATTAAAAACGTATGATTTAGGAAAGGACCAACAAAATACAAATGCAAACGCTGCCAGGCATATTGAGGATATCCCCATGGATACATTCTTTGTTGTGGAAGATCATTTCTTTGTTCGGGACAACTGTTGCAACTTCTAACCCTTTCCTAAAGTTTTATATCAATGGAGGGTCACAAGATGTATGTTCTTGCAATGGCTTTAGATCTTACCATGCCTGGATGGTCCGTTTAAAATTCATCAAAAATCTGGGATTCTAAAGATTGGAGAATGAAAACTCTGCTTCTTTGGATTACGTAATCTTTTTCAGTGCTTAGCTCTTCCCATATCTATAAATATCGTAAATTTAAATTTATATAAACTATTGAGCATAGCTAGAGATTTAGAAGCAGTCGCAAAACAGGGATCTGTTATTGAAACTAAATCAGCTGATTTTCAAGGTCATATTCAGAAATATGAATTTATAAATATAAAACAAAAAGTAGATAATTTTGCAAAGGGGGAAAATTTCCTAAGGGGAGAAAATAAAATTACTAATAATAGTGAGATTAGTCAGAAGGCACATAATAATAGTAAATTCAATGAGAATTATGAGTGCAGAAAGCAGTGGCGGCTCGTGGCTTCTGAAGGTGAGGAGGCACAACAATAGTCAATATATATATATATATATATATATATATATATATATATATATATATATATATATATATATATATATATATATATATATATATATATATATAAAATTATAAATAAAAATATGAATGTACTCACCTTTTAATAACTTTTTATATAGAATATCTAATTTCCTTTCTTTTAATTTTAAATACACTTCATTATTTTAAATTTAAATTTCAATTGTATATTTTTTAAGATTCACAGATTAACAACAGTTCACCTCACTACAATTTATGTCAGACTAATTAAAAAGAAAAGATTTCTGGCAAGTGTTGCTTACGCATGCGCAGTATGGTTTTAATTTGTGAGGCAATTTTTATTTTAATTTTTAATAGAGCAAAATAATTCCTTCATAGTTTATAGAGTATTTTTTTTTTAGGCTTTTCAATTTTAAGCCAAATAAAATACTTCATTCGAAAGACAGGAGTTCACCTTACAGAACATATGAAAAAAAAGTAAAAAGAAATTCCATTAAAATTAAAAAGTTTGGATAAAAATAAAAGGTAAGAAAAAAACCATTGCCTCCCTTCTGAAAAAATATACATAACATTTATCTTAAATAAATAACACAGTTACCATGGTAACGAGGAGGCTTCCAATATGTTTCTATGGTAACTGTGTCATGCATAAACCGTTTCATATATATATATATATATATATATATATATATATATATATATATATATATATATATATATATATATATATATATATATATATATATATATATATATATATATATATATATATATATATATATATATATATATATATATATATATATATATATATATATATATATATATATATATATATATATATATATATATATATATATATATATATATATATATATATATATATATAATATATATTAATAAAAAAAAATTTAAAAAAAATTTTAAATTTTAAAATCTGAGTTGCTTAACCTAATTTTTGAATTAAAATGTTATATTTTTATTAAATACTAACGGAGGCACTGCCTCCCCCTGCCTCCTCCCCAAAAGCCGCCACTGGCAGAAAGTTTAGTAAAATTAATCACTCACCACACGATAAAAAGTGTCCTGCATTAGAAAAATAATGTCTCATTTGATATAAATATGATTATTTTTCAAAACTGTATAGGTCTAAATGTAAAGTTTACTCAATATATTAATCGCAACCTAAAGAGAAAGTTGAAAGTAGATTGGAAGACAATTTTAGCTTTAGTATGAATTTAGTATAGATAAGTAATCCGCTTATAGTAACAATTAGCTTAAATGATTGCCGTTTCAAGATCCAAATAGATACAGGTGCAGAAGTAACTATTATTCCTAAAAATGTTGCCTTAAAAAAATTAAAAGTATAATTAAAATTAAACTTTTGTAACTCACAGTTAAAAGATAATGACAATGAAATTGATAATATTTACAAAGAAATGCCCATTGTAGTTTTTTTTTATGAAAAAGTTCACATGCCACGGGCATTGCCCTATTCTAGGAGAGGAACTTTTTTAGGAAGCATAAATCTAGGATCCGCAAATAGGATCGAACTGCGCCCTTAAGCACGTGATTCAATCCTTCTACCGCTTGAGCCACGGTAGAATAAACAATCTTTGTTGGGAACAAATTTATTACAAAAAATAAGAATAAATTGGTATAAAATTTTACACATCTATATACAAATGTAAACAAAGATTGTGCTCAGATAAATTGATGCATTGAAGGCTTGATAAAAAATTATAAAGATATTTTTAAAGATGAAAAAAGGTTCCAATAAGGATATAGTCGCCTCATTGTCGCTTAAACCTAATACTCAACCCAAATTCTTTCTTCCAAGAGAGATTCCATATGCCATTAAGCCTCTGGTGGAACAGGAAATTCGCAGTCCAGAAAAGTAAGGTACTTGGAAAAATGTAGAATATTTAGATTGGGAAACGCTGATCGTTCTGGTAGTTAAAAAAGATTGTTCAAGCATAAGGTTATGCGGAGGTTACAAAGCAACATTCAATCTAGAATTGAAAATGGCACAAAATCCTTTGCCTAAATGAGAAGATTTATTTGCTTCTCTTGGTGGATGTAAGTATTTTTCCAAAATAGATTTAAGGGAGGCATTTAAACAGTCATTAATGGATGAAATATCAAAGGAACTTTGTAAATTAAGAACCCATTTAAGTTTATTTCAACCATATTGAGATTCCAATAGTCTAGCTTTATGGCAAAATGTTATGGACAAAATATTTAATAGCTTAGAAGTGATAATTTGTTTCCTTGATGATGCTTTAATAGAAGGTGGAGGCTTAAAAGAATATTATATGCACCTCAAAGGAGTATATGAAAGAATTAATAATGTTGGTTTGAGAGTTAGAAACGAGAAATATCAATTTAAGAATCAAGTATCGAATATTCAGGTTTTAAAATTGATCAAAGTGGAATATACAAAATGAATGATAAAACTGAAGCTGTAAAAAAAAAACATGCGCATTCTTCAGGATGTAAATGAATTAAAATCTTTTTTGAGTCTTGTTACATTTTATGGAAGATTTTCCAAATCTGTCAACCATGGCAAACCCATTATACGAATAATTAAAGACTCAAAATGGAACTGGTCACAAGAATATCAGGATGCATTTTTTGAATAAAATTGGCGAGTTAATGTCACTAAAATTCTTGGTACATTATAAAGCAGATTTTACCTCAACGGTATCTCAAAATTGACACCACCCTAACAGTTAGTAAAACGTCTCATGTATAATATCTCTTGCGAGTTTTTCTGGATGTTTCATTTTGGGATAAATGTGTAACTCCATGGCGTCTCAAAATTGACACCGTTTCGAAGTTACTTTTTTATCTCCTTTAGAGATGAATTTATTTTCAGTGTATATTGAATCGGTTTTGGCTCATGTCATGCCAAATGCAAACGAAATGCCTATAGCATAAGCCTCTAAATCACTTTCAAAGGCAGAGCATTCATTTTCGCAACTATAAAAAAGGAAGCACTTGCTCTTGTTTACGGTGTTAAAATGTTTTATATGTATTTATATGGTAGACATTTTACTTTAGTTTCAGATCACAAACCTCTATTAGCCATTTTGAGTTCAAAAGCTGGTTTACCTAAATTAGTAGCAGCGCGAATGCATAAATAGGGCAATTATTTTGTCTGCATAAAATTATGAATTGGAGTAAAGGCCTACAACGAAAATGGAAAATGCAAATGCCTCGTCTCGTTTGCCTTTAAATACGTAAAAAGAAATGGAAAATGAAAATATAATCGAAGTTGTTATTGATTTGCATATACACCAAAGCTCAAAAACTAATATCTACTTTATTAACAATTTTTCAAAATTTATAATCTTAACTTTTGACTAAATATTTGAAAATAAATCATCCATCTTCTACCATCCAAACTCTGATGATGTCCAAAGTTGGCGGATGAAACCGGTCAGCAAATAGAAGAATAAAAAATCTTTTGGTAAATTGGAAGTTAAAATTGAACTGATATAAAATTATAGCTGGAAAGTACTATAATAATAATAATAATAATAATAATAATAATAATAATAATAATAATAATAATGCCACAACTATTACAGCTGATATTACCATTGCTTATGACATTATTTTGATTATTATTGCTATCGTTAATAAGTAATATTTTTATTGTTAAATTTTCTATTATTACCTTTAGTGAAATTAACGCTTGATATATAATAATAATAATAATAATAATAATAATAATAATAATAATAATAATAATTGAAAAGGGCTGTGCCCGTGAGTGATGGTGATCTGTAAAAAAATTATTATTATTATTATTATTATTATTAGTTAGATTTTATCTTCCAATTTTCAAAAGATTTTTTGTTCATCTATTTCTTCTAATTTATTATTATTGTTATTATTATTATTATTATTATTACTATTCCGTTACTTTTTTTTTTTAAAAAAATTTCCTCCACGTTTTGGTGTTAAAATAATTATAAACATATTTATTATTATTATTATTATTATTATTATTCTTATTATTATTATTATATTTTTTATTATTTATTATTATATATTTGGTCAATTAGGAGGGTGAAACCCAACGATGTTTACGCAAGCCTAACTAAGCCTTTGGGTTTAGGCGATTCTTCAGCCACACTATTTATTATTATTATTATTATTATTATTATTATAATTATTATTATTATTTATTATTATTATTATTATTATTATTATTATTTCTTTTAATTTTTTTTTTTTTTTTTTTTTTTTATTTATTATTATTATTATTATTATTATTATTATTATTTTCGCCCCAATTATTATATATATATATATATATATATATATATATATATATATATATATATATATATATATATATATATATATATATATATATATATATATATATATATATATATATATATATATATATATATTTTTTTTTTTTTTTTTTTTTTTTTTTTTTTTTTATTTTTAATTAATTATTAATAATTTTATTAATAATTAATAATAATAATAATAATAATAATAATAATAATAATAATAATAATAATAATAATAATAATAAGGTATATGAAAGGATATGTAAGAATATTTGCAATTGCTAATTTTTTATTAATTCTTTTTATTACTTTTTTTTATTTTATTTTTTATTTTTTTAGTACTCATGTGCGTATTTTTGTCGACCCTTAATCACACATTAATTCATTTAATTAATATAGTTATTCATTTATTTATACTAAAATATTCATAAATATTTTTCCCTTGTACTGATGAGGGGTGAAGTATATAACCCGAAACGTCCTGTGATATCTGATACCGAAAAAAAAAATATCGTTAAAAGCTGTTCTTCTCTCCTCCCCATTTGCTTATTAATGTGAGAAAAGTTATTTTGATTTGAATTTGAAAACAAAAAATCCATTACTCATAACATTGTAAATTCCTCAAACAGTCCGATGATACATGTGTCTAAGATGGAAATAATTAAAACCAACAGAGTCAATCATAGAATAAAATTTAGTAATGATTATCAAAATGATTTCAGTGAAGAAATATTATAATTTGATTTGGTGTAAGTATATTTTCATAGCTTCTATATTTATAATATAGATGAATAAAATAGAGGTAGAATAACGAGCCTGGAATAAGTAATCCTGGAATAAGTATATATATATATATATATATATATATATATATATATATATATATATATATATATATATATATATATATATATATATATATATATATATATATATATATATATATATATATATATATATATATATATATATATATATGCTGAAAGGCGAAGGCTAGATGCCTACCTAATTCCACCAGTGTTAGAAAAAGCGAAATGCTATGACTAAATTAAAGGCAGACATATTTCGGGTTCAAGACTAAGAAATTTGAGGAAATAGATAAACAGTGTGTGTTCCAGACTTTACCAGTGGGTTATATTTAAGATTGAGCATAGCGGTTATATGTTGATTAAGAGAGCTAGGCAGAGATGCATATGCATATGCGGAAAGATGCATATATTACCCGATAAATGGAAGGTTCAGAAAAGCAGTGTCAATTGTAATAGCGATAGTATAAAACTGACTCGTAAATTCAGTGGCCAGAATATTGTAGAAAGTTAGTGAAGACAGGAGTGTTGATAAGAGAAAAGAACCTTTAGACTCTGCCTTTTGAAGGAGAGTTGTGTGAGTGGAACTATCCCAGAAATGGGATGCATTCTCTATACAGCGATAAATATCACCTCTATAAATGCAAGTATATAGCTGGGGGAGTGTGAATAAATTTTGAAAGGGCCTAATAGCACCCTACCTCTTAAAAATTTTTCTGATGAGAATACAATAATAAAAAAAAAAAAATAGCAAAGTTCTATGATAAAACCTTTGAGATATCATCGGACACTACTCAATTAAATCCTATAAATTCTTATGAAAAAAATCTACAACCGATTTTTGTTTTTGGGACAAGGTTTAAACTGAGCAGACAAAGAATATCCTATAGCTTCATATAGTGCACACCTTATATACGTCATGTGCATAAACCTATATAAAACTCATAGCACCTACAGAAATGTAGTGCAGTCATTTTGGGTTCTTTCCCCTCTTTTTTTCCTCACGTCACCACAATGCAACACCACCGTCAATGAATACGATATTCGATGTGTACCAAGCTGCCATTTTGTTTTTAGTGATGTCATCTTTCGGATCTGAAACAAACACTGATACACTATGACGTCACAAATTCAACTATATTCAAACCTCTGCCCTTCTATTTGGTCCATTGTAGAATAACATTAATTATAATTAATTAATGTTATTATTATAATGTTATTATAATTAATGCTATAATTAATTAATGTTATTATTAATTTTAATTGATCCATTAATAAGAAAAAGTACAAACGTTTTTTTTAATCATTTAATTATATATTATATTTATATATATATATATATATATATATATATATATATATATATATATATATATATATATATATATATATATATATATATATATATATATATATATATATATATATTATATATATATATTATGCAAACAGAAAAATGCAAAGGATTATATTACTTTACATCGGAATTTTGATTTTTCAAATGAAGATAAAGACCACATCAGGAGCTCCAAAATGTTCCAATATTATTTCGAAGGATAATGCTGATAAAGGAAAAAGTTTAGGACAGTTTCATGGTGTGTAAGTATTGATGAATATTTTAAAAATTTCTTCTAAATTATGTAAAAACTATATGTGAATCAATTTTTAGTACATATATGAATATATACTATGTAGACATTCCTGACGTTCTAGGGTATGTAGATTCATAACACTACAAAATAAATAAATAAATAAATAATTACTCTAAATAGCAACACACACTATACCGTTGACATTGAAAAACCATTGAAAATTTTACTTTAAAAAAATTACTAAATTAAACAAGATGAAGTTGAGAATTCAGAAGATTCCAAATTAGAGACACGAGAACAAACAACATCGTTGCGTACATATGCGCAACATCCGCCTTTGGCTGAAAATTGAGGATAGAGACAGTAGGAGGAAACAGAGTAGGGTTTGCTGTCAGACACTCAGACACCTGAGTTTCAGTTAAGAACAAAGATGAGGTCTAGAAGAAGAGAGGTGGTGTTCGACAAAGTGGAGATTAGAAAAGATCGCGAATGTTGCAGAATTAAAAAAAAAAAAAAACCGTGCACCAGGGCAAGCCGGCAAGAGGTCTTGGTGGTGCCAACCCCATCACCGGAGGCCACCAACTCCCAAGTGGTGATGGGGGAAGGAGTAGATGAGGGGCTATATTTGGAATCCGCCCTCTTGGATTCTCCGAGGCAGATTTATTTTGCCATTTTGATTAATTTAATAGGTATGTAAGTATAAGCGTTTGTAAATTTGTAGGACACATGTGAAGAAGGAGGAAGGTTGGAGCATAGGCACTCCAATGTGAATCAAGGGTACACTAGAGACCCCTGAGAAGATGAAACGCGAAAAGGAACGAAACCAAGGGCAACGGAGTGAAACGGAATGGTCTAGCCCATCCTATCACTCCGTGGGCTATGCCCAAAGGGGGTACTTGCATCGCTCGGACGGCGCTACGTCCCCCTATATATATATATATATATATATATATATATAATATATATATATATATATATATATATATATATATATATATATATATATAGTATAGTGTGTGTGTGTGTGTGTGTGTGTATCTTTATCTTTTCCATGGAAGGGTTTTCATCCTGTCAGTCGGACCATCAGCTTTCTCCATCTGCTTTCAAAAGTCTCTCTCTTAGAGTGCTAAAAAAGATCATGATTTTCGGCTCGTTGATTTCAGTGCCAGTCCTTTAGTTTTATTTCAACTACTCCCAGGTAGAGTTTTTTATCCTTTCTGTGAGACTAGCTCTGTCTCCATACCTTTAAGTACTTTTCCAGAGACCTTCAGAAGATGCTTCTCGGAGCTTTGGTTTCCCATGCTGGTCCTGAAGTTGTTGCAAGCAATAATCAATAAACTACAGGGCCGGGTTGCTAGGCCTGTCGCACTTGTTCTTCGCTCTCCTCGTATAATCCCCCTGTAGCCTATATATATATATATATATATAT
>SEYY01006510.1:10000-27500 GCA_009176605.1 Armadillidium nasatum | reverse complement strand
ATTCTTCCTTGTAGCCCTGGTGGTAAGTTGTAAAAGGGATTAGTAGTTATAGTATTTTGGTTGTTATGGTATGTATGGTAGTTAGGGGAGTGATAAGTGACATGACTCATGTTGTGATATATTATAATAGTAGATGAAATGACCAAGTGTTTATTTACATTAGTTACTTCAATTCCTTACTATATATATATATATATATATATATATATATATATATATATATATATATATATATATATATATATATATATATATATATATATATATATATATATATATATATATATAGCGCCACGAAGCCATGAAACTACTTCAAGTTGAGAAAAACCCGCTGGGTGTTTGGGTGTTCTAGACCATTCCGTTTCACTCCGCTGTCTTTTTGTTCGTTCCTTTTCGAGCTTCACCTTCTTAAAGGCTCTGTAGTGTAACCCTGACCCAAATAGGAGTGCATATGATCCTAATACCTTCCCCCCATCTTCACATGTACCTCAAAAATTTCGAAGCGATTACTCGTACATTACCTTTTCAGAATTAATTAAAATCTTCGAAACATAAAGCTACCTCGGAGAAGTCTAAAAAGAAGTCTCCCAAAAATAGCCCCCCATCGACCCCTTTTCCGAAATTCACTTGTGAGTTGGTGACCTTCGGTGATGGGGTTGGTGCTAAAACGACTTTTTTGCTGGCTTGGTCTGGTGCACGATCTTTTTTCATTACGTTATGCAACATTCGCAGTCTCTTATCTAATTTCCACTTTGTCGAACACCACCTCTTATAAAACTCATTTATTGTTCTTATCTGAAACTGGGGTGTTTGAGTGCTCTTACAGAAACACTACTTTGTTTCTTCCTACTGTCCCTATCCTTAATTTTCAGCATGGGTGGATTTTGCGCATTTGTGCGAAACGATGTTGTCTGTTCTCGTATATCTAATTTGGAGTATTTTGAATTCTTCATCTTATGGCCTAAGCTCTCTTGGAACCTAACATTCTTGATCTTTTCTTAACTTTTTATCCTTTTAATTACACTTTTAAACTCTTTCCTCCTCTAGGTTCACCCAATCACCCTATTATCTCTGTATCTTTTTCTGTGTCTTCAAGTCTTTTGCAAGAACCACTCTCGCCTTCAGCGAGGAAACATATCTGGCACTTAGGAGCCGCAAAGTGGTCTGATTTGTGATTGTATTTCTCTGATTTCAAATGGAATGATCAATGTTTTTGTGGGAGTGGCCACTCAGAATGTTTGGAAAGCATAAGTAAGATGATTCTCTTTGGCAGAGAAGTGTGCATTTCAATTTTTTCTCTACCACTAAACATAGAAAATCTTCATTTAACTATGCTTCTTTTGAAATTTTTATTTTTGGAATAAAATATTTAAACTTAAATCACCACCATCAAATTTGGATAATTTTCTTTATTGGTCGAGATACGTATTTTTACATTCTTGTAAAATTTCTGTAGTGCCAAAATCTGTAGTGCCGATCAAGCCCAAATTTTAAGACATTAGTGAGGGAAGAACATATTTTAAAAAGCTTTACGACACTTTTTTGAATTAGGTCCCTAAAATGAGATTGTCAAAATTGTTTAGACAAAATTATTGAAAAAAAAATTTCACTTGCCAAAATTTTTTCCAAATTATTTTGCACGTACCTTTTTCCTAGAAATATATAACAAAAACTTGTTTGAAGATTAATTAAAGACAAATGGGTTCTAAGCATTTGGCTCATATCGGTCAAAAGACAAAAAAACCTATGACGAAAAGAAGAAGGGATTGTAGAGATATTTTGTATTTTTCACAACCCATCTCTTTTTCGACGCCAGGGTCTTGTCGCTTGATCAATCAGGCCCAATCTTTCAGCAACTCTGCACAAGAAATATATCTATAAAAAAATTATTATAGATACATTTTGATACGTATCGCAAAGAATACATTATAATCAAGATATTTTTATAAAACTTTTAAAAAATTATAAAAAAAGAAAATTTTCCAAATTTTTTGAGTCAGAACCTAGGGATACATATCAATAAACCTGAGCACTATTTGTAAAGACAAGATTTTTCTACAGAGCTCCTGCAAATTTGGGCTAGATTGGTCAAACGACAAAAACGTAATTTATAAAAAACTGAAGGTCTGAGATCTCGGAAACTATTGATACTACTGAAATTTTAAAAGATTCCTAATTTGCATGTTGGTACCTTTAATACTAAAATTTTCATTCCAAAAAATGTTTCGAGCCATTTTTTTTACTCTTTTCATTCTTTTTATAGGATTTATATATTAGCAACAAATGAATATTTTATTTCATTTTTTTAAAAATAAATTAAATGAACAATAAAACATAAAATAAAAATTGTGTTTAAAGCTCCTTTAAAGGATAGAAGTGGGAAGGAGGAGAGGGGGAAATTCTTTATGCGTTTGGGACACAGCCTCATCCTTTGTTAAACCCATGTTGACCAAATCATGTCGCCCTCGCTGCCAGCACTTGCGCTCAGTTTAAAAAATAAAAAGAATTGATGTGTATATTATTATTATTATTATTATTATTATTATTATTATTATTATTATTATTATTATTATTATTATTATTATTATTATTATTATTATTATTATTATTATTATTATTATTATTATTATTATTATTATTATTATTATTATTATTATTATTATTATTATTATTATTATTATTATTATTATTATTATTATTATTATTTTTGATTAGACTGTCGTCGAGTGTGGATGTGCTTGTAAGCAGATGGGAAGAAGAAAAATTTAGGAGCGTCATAAGGAAGAGAGAGAAGAGAAGAAAGAGAAGAGAAGAGAGAGAGAGAGAGAAGAGAGAGAGAGAAGAGAAGAGAAAGAAGAGAAGAGAAGAGAAGAGAAGAGAAGAGAAGAGAAGAGAAGAGAAGAGAAGAGAAGAGAAGAGAAGAGAAGAGAAGAGAAGAGAAGAGAAGAGAGAAGAAGAGAAGAGAAGAGAAGAGAGAGAAGAGAAGAGAAAGAAGAGAAAACTATTGAATCTAAAGCTTCAAGATCATCTTCCTAAAGTTACAGACGTTGTTTAGAGAATTATTCGTATAGAATATTATTGAAGGAAGTTAAAAATAAAAAATTGCTTTTTTCGACAAATTATTTCAGTATTTGAAAATAAATTAAAAGAAATTTAATAAAATTATTTTTTTAAAATATGTGGTGAAGCAACACATCTTTGGATACAAAGTACTTTCGATACTTAAATTAAAATTTAAATATTAAAAGAAAAAAAAAATGAGTTTGGATAAAGGATGGTTATTTCGTCGCAGTCAGGACAAATGAAGAATGGTACTTCACATGGTTCTAGAGGCTGGGAACCATTTTAACCAGTTTTTTCTTTCTTCTCACGTACGGTTGCAGGAATATGTGAATATTTCTGTAGTCGAAACCACCCTGCATCATTCGGGATAAGATGCTAAGTATATAAAAAAATTATTATTATTATTATTATTATTATTATTATTATTATTATTATTATTATTATTATTATTATTATTATTGGCTTTTCATTACCAGTTCTCTATCCTACTTACTGATTACCTTTCGTTTCCTTCACACACACACACACACACACACATACATATATATATATATATATATATATATATATATATATATATATATATATATATATATATATATATATATATATATATATATATATATATATATATATATATATATATATATATATATATATATATATATATATATATATATATATATATATATATATATATATATATATATATAATATATATATAAACAGGTCATGGGGTTGATGCATTCACAGGACATTTCGTAGTTGGAGATATTTGCCACGTTATTTTTGGAAGACGTGGAGCAAAGGGAGCAGGGATAGAATTTATAATTAAAAATTTATATAATAACTCCGAAGATTGGCTCTTTCCCAAAAGAGACTATTTGGATATAAAACCTCTCTACTTATGGAATTCAGAAAAGGTTCGATAGATTTTTGACGTTGTTAATTAAGGATTTAAAGATTTCAGCATGCTAATCTTTTTTTTTTTTTTTTTTTTTTTTTTTTTTTTTTTTTTTTTTTTTTTTTTTTTTTTTTTTTTTTTTTTTTTTTTTTTTTTTTTTTTTTTTTTTTTTTTTTATTTATATTTTATATTATATATATATATATATATATATATTATATATATATATATATATATATATATATATATATATATATATATATATATATATATATATATATATATATATATATATATATATATATATATATATATATATATATATATATATATATATATATATATATATATATATATATATCATCATCGGTACTTTTAAATTATATCATTGTTTCTATTTTGTTCTTTTTTTTATTTTAAAAATGACCAATTTATTGTTGTACTTTTAAAATGAAGGTAGTATTTGGCAGCTAAAATAAGTGTAGTCGATATCAATATATTGAAAACTGATATTTTTCAATTAATAATTAATTTTCCATACTTGGCTTAAAAAAAATTGTTTTTAAATATTTCCATTATTATTATTATTAGAGTAAATTATATGTATGGCTGATAAACATTTTTTAAGAGGGGAGGCTCGCCCCCTCTATTCCACTATAAGTTTATGTTAATGAGATTTAATCGATAATCGATATATCAATATTAAAAAATAAATACAGAATTTTATTTGTTTTTTGTTTTCAGTAATTTTTAAATTGTGGTGCATGTATTTTTTTTCTTTCTTTTTTTTTACTTAACCTCTGTTAGCCAAAAGCCAGTGGACTACTAATTTCCAATATATTTAGTGAAACATTGAAAATATTGTCAATTTAAAGGTCGACATGTTCCGATACTCGGGATTTGAAAGTATGTAAGTCAAAGGGAAGTTTGGAAAACAAATAGTGAGAATGTGTTCAAGGCTTTACTGGTTGAGTACATGTAAGACTAAGCATATAGATAAAGTCTGGGATCGTGAGTTGGACAGAGAAAGGAAGAGAGTGTGTCTAGAAGCCTGTCACACAAGCCATTACTCAATGGAGGAGGTATGCGACTGGAGAGTTCAGAAGAGCAGTGTCCATTTTAGTAGCAGTAATATAGATAGAGTGACACAAAAATTCGACGAGCTAAAAGAGACTGAAGAGAATTAGTGAGAGTAGGGAGTGTTGATAAGACGAAAACCCTAGACTCCACCTTTTCCAGAATAGATTTATGACTTGAATCACCTCAGATGTGTGAGGTGTACTTCATATAGGGGCAAACAACACCCTTAATTATAAAGAGCATGCAACTGAGGTGGCGTAAGCAAATCACGAAGGCGTCTCAGGACACCCAACCTCTTAGAAGCTTGTTTAGAAAAAGAAGTAATGTGATCTTTCCAAGAAACATAGCGAGAATAGAAACGCGTTTAATTATTTATATATAATTCTTATATTATTTGTAGGTTCACATATTACTTTTTATATCTTTCATTTATTTGTTATTTTTATATATATATATTTTTTAAAATTTTCAGTATTTCTTTTCGTTAAAGGGAATACTTTTTAATTACCAACCAATTTTTTACCAACTTTGTATTGTCTTTGCCATTTTTGGTTTCTTGCTTGGTTCTTTTCACCTGTTATTAACATTACTGAGAATAGTTCACCATTATTGTCCACTATTAACTTGTATTTGTTTTGTGTTTTTTGACAATGAGAATTGTCTATTTCTCGAAACGTTGATTAATCTTAATAAACTATTTTTAGAGCTTTGTTGCTTCTCTTTATCATAAATGTATATATATATATATATATATATATATATATATATATATATATATATATATATATTATATATATATATATATAATATATATATATATATATATATATATGGAGTACTGCTCTCATATCTGGGGTGGCTCAGGTTTCACCCGTCTTTTGGATAGGGTTGAGTCAAAGGCTAAAAGACTTATAAACTGTCCCGCTCTTTCTAATGCTCTTGATTCTTTATCTTTGCGACGTGATGTTGGTGCCTTGTCTCTTTTCTATAGGTACTACAGCGGCAAATGGTCGAGGGAACTATCCATCCGTGTACCTCCACCTTTACGGCGTCCTCGCAGCACAAGGGGTGCAATGTCCGCGCATCAATTTTGCGTGGACATAGGCAACTCCAGGCTTGTCCGCTGTGGTGCCTCTTTCTTTCCTGCCACCTCTGTCTTGTGGAACTCTCTTCCATCTTCTGTATTTCCCTCCGCATTTAATCTCAATTTCTTTAAAGCCCGTCTGCGCTCACCTAGAAATTTTTGCTTTAGGTGGGTTCTGTAAGGGGTTTTTTTATTATTTTTTTTTATTTTATTTTTTTTTTTAACACCCCCTCCTTGAATAGGGCTTTGCCCGTGAGTGGTGGTGAAGTGTTAAAAAAAAAAATAAAAAAAAATATATATATATATAGGGGCTGGTAGGGGTTGAGTGATTTATGTATTTGCTCTCACTGATCGTGATACGTCAGTAATTAATAATTACTAATTACTAACCATTTCAATACTACAATTCATTTTCGGTACTAATTACTAATTAGCATT
This sequence comes from Armadillidium nasatum, assembly GCA_009176605.1. Classification (NCBI taxonomy): domain Eukaryota; kingdom Metazoa; phylum Arthropoda; class Malacostraca; order Isopoda; family Armadillidiidae; genus Armadillidium; species Armadillidium nasatum. The sequence continues at coordinate 20,931 of SEYY01006510.1, read as the reverse complement.
AATGTTATTACTTTATATTTTTACTTTTCACTTTCATATTTATTTCTTTTCTTCTTATCTATCGATTGATTTATCTTTTTAAGTTTCTTTTCTAATAAACTCTTAAAAATGTTGTCTGGCGAACATATGAGGTCCATTTTTTAATTTCCTCAAGATTTAAAGGGTGGGGGGTTAAGTGCCCTCTCTGCTCCCCTGCTTCTCTGATCCCCTGCTCTCTGCTCCCCTGCTCCCTACTCCCTGTTCCCCTGCTTACGCCCATACACACAGACTCATTATTTCTGTGCAACTCTCTGACTTCATAATTAAATTCATTCTCATTTTCAATTGTGCTCTAGTTTTAAAGTCTGGAACCTTCTTCGTTTCTCTATTTTTCGCACACTTTCCAACCCCGTATATTAGAATTTGTCGGCCATTGATTAGGAAGTTTTCTTTGGCTTTTACCAAAGCTACACTGAATTGAATTTACTCAGTACTAAGTTGGGGAAATATACAAGTATATATATATATATATATATATATATATATATATATATATATATATATATATATATATATATATATATATATATATATATATATATATATATATATATATATATATATATATATATATATATATATATATATATATATATATATATATATATATTGCAGGCCAGTGAACGAGAAAAAATGTTGACAACAAAGTGGAAAAACATGGCTAAAGCCAACTCTCGTCGGTCGTATTGTGATTATATATATCCAAGAGGTACAAATTTAAAGCTTCGTTTCTCTATTCAAGCACGAACACAAACAAACACATACAGACACAAACGCATATATATGTTGTCTGAATTGATGTATTTACCCTTAACTGGGCATTCTATTGCACTTCGATTTCCAATGGTTCTTCTCCTTTCGCACCTCACCTAAACAGAGCATTTTCGCATACACTTACTCAACTATAAATATATTGAAGGGGTTCTAACAAGTTCATTGAGAATTCCCATTCACTCCTCTCTTTACATATATCCGGCAAGTGTACAGTCGTGAACAGAAGTTCGTTCCTATTAGGCTGGAAATAAATATTTATATAAAATGGAGATCATTTCAGGTTCAGCCAATCACAGTTCAATTAAGCCCCGCTCAATGTTTTTATTTTCCTTTTATTCAAAATAGAGCGTTTATGAAATGATCATTTTATATAAATATTTATTTCCAGCCTAATAGGAATGAACTTCTGTTCACGACTGTACATTCTCACTTATTTGAATACTCACTGTTATCAAATATAACAACGATGGCAATTGATTATGATGCCTCCGAGATGCTTGGAGACTTTGGCATGTAAAGTACGGTAATTATCCACTCCTTCCACGACCCTATTGCTTGATAACTTTAGGCCGGGTTGGTGCCATTAAGATCTCGTCATGGTTTTGCCTTGGTACGCTGTCCCTATTTATCAATATAAATATTTTTTCCCTTTCTTTACTTTGTCACTTCTTCAAAATCTCACCTCTTAACCAAAACTCAAACTTCTGGAGGCTTTTATTAAAAAAAAAAATATTCGGAACCTTCTTAAATTTATGTCCACAATTTTCATCCTACAGTAAGTGGGAAAGGAAGTTCTTTCTTTTCGCGTTTTTTTCTTTTGGAGTATAAATAATTTCTGTCTTATGACTTTGACTCTATTTTCTATTCAAGAGCCAAATAAAGTTGTTGTTTTTAGTGCTCAGTTTTCTCAAAAGTCTACTATTGCTATATCATTCTCCAGTATTATTTTCATTTCCTCTCCTATTTCTACTTTTTTCATGCATCTATCAATAAATATAATGAAAGGTAGCTGTAATAGCATCTCTCTTTGTTTAACACCTGTCCGTATTGAGAACCAGTCGTTTATTCTATGAGTTTAAATGACCATTCTTTCAGGTCTTGCATGCATATTTCTGATGATTCAAAACAACTTGAAGCCTATTCCATAATACTGATCCATGAGAATTTCCTACAGCATTTCTCTGGGAGAGTATCGAAAGACTATCCAAATCTATGAATTGCTAGGATCTCTTGATCAATATTCCTCTTAATAGTACAGCAACTTCTTCCTCTCAGTATTTTCCAACACTCTCTCTCTCTCTCTCTCTCTCTCTCTCTCTCTCTCCCCATTTGATTTTCTCACTTTATCTTTACCTAGTATTAACCTCTCTAGTTCGAGTCCAGTGATACCAATGGGATGTTTTTCACATTCATCTTTATTCTTCTATCATTTACTATCACTACTATGAATACTATGTACATTTATTTCCATTGCTCACTCCCGGTACTTTTCTGCTATCTTTATCAGATAGAAAATGAAACATGCACCTTTATCGGGTCTGTGCCTTAATCATCTTATACTCTCTCTAATCCTTCTTTCCAGAACTCTAATATGTTTTTCTCTTTTTGAACAGAAGGGATCTATCTAATTTTTACTTTTACACTTATATTTTTTTAAAGATTGATCATATGATAGGCTTTATCATTCCGACCTGACCTTTTTACTCTCGTAATGTTTCATTAAATTATTATTAACTATCGCATTATTTCTTTTCTCTCTTTATATACCTCAACTGGCAAAATGTCGCTTCTTGGATCTTTCCATTCTTCGTTTTCGGCAGTGTTAGCTTTATTACTTCAAAGGAATTTTGTCTCTCTTCAACAATTATTACTTCTGTTTATACTCCCAAATGAATTCCATCCTCCACTCCAGGATTATATTATTCTCTGAAGTATGTCTTTTACCTAACTTTAATATCTTCTGGTTCTGAAATCAGTCCTCCTCCACATATCGTACAAACTGATAGGTTGAGAAGTCTCCTCTTTCTGCTCTTATTGTCATATTTTTATGAATTTTACAAATGCCACTCATATCTTGCTCTAATTGATTTCCAATCATTCCTACGTCTCACTATTTGCTCTTCTTTTCCTTCCCTCTGTTATATTTTTGCATTCTGCATACTCTGGTCTTCTTTCCTTTGACAAATGATAAATGTCATGTTTCCATGTTGTTTAATTAGTGTGTCCACATTGTAGTTTTCTTCTTCATATCCATTCCTTTAACTGCAAGGATCTCTTGATCAATATTCCTCTTAAAAGTACAGCAACTTCTTCCTCTCAGTATTTCCAAAACTATCTCTCTCTCTCTCTCTCTCTCTCTCTCTCTCTCTCTCTCTCTCTCTCTCTCTCTCTCTCTCTCTCTCTCTCTCTCTCTCTCCCCTCGGGAATATTTCCCCCCCATTTGATTTTCTCACTTTATCTTTACCTAGTATTAACCTCTCTAGTTCGAGTCCAGTGATACCAATGGGATGTTTTTCACATTCATCTTTATTCTTCTATCATTTACTATCACTAAATCTCTTATTGATTTAGGGGCAGTCCCCGAATATTCTGTTCTAGCTAAACTAGTTCTATTTGTGTGAATCTCTGAGCACAAAGAAAGTTTCTCTCACCCACTCCCCTAGCTCCCACCACCTCTTCAATACCTCTTCTTTCTCCTTAAACATGTGCTCTAAAATCCCCCATGAAAATTGTTATTTGATCAATCATATTCCTTTTTCAACCTCTCATGAAATACTAATTTCTTCTTCTGTGGTCTCCCTTGGTAAAGCGCATGCGCATGAATTTTACAGAACATTAACGAAACTATTAAATAAATTTCTATTCAATAAAAAAATTTTTGTTTTTGCATTGCAAAAATACTCTAGACTGGAGTCAACATCCATTTTTCTAAACAAAGTATAGATTAGTTTACTCTTGGAAGTAATAAAAATTAAGTAAATTCGTGTGCAAAGGATCAGCAATCCATAATAGTTTGACGAAATCTTCTAAAGACATGAAACGTCACAAATATGACCTAAAAGTAGGATAACTTAGTTTGCCATAGTACCAGTCATAATGTATCTGCGGGAATGTAACCGAATGCTTTTAATATTCAATTTCCAGAAACACTTATTTTAACCTTTCGAAAAGCCCGATGTAAACAATTTAGTGGCTCTTGTTGTGTTTTCATTTTAAAAAAAAAATACTCCAAAAATTTTGTTGCTTTTGCATTAATTAAATGAATATTAAAATTGCATTATTCTTTTATCTTATAAAAATTTGAACTGGTAATAATTTTCTCTCTTTAATATATAATATATATATTATATATATATATATATATATATATATATTATATATTATATATATAATATATATATATATATATATATATATTAGGGATGGAGCGATACCAAAATTTTTACCGATACGATACCGATACCGATACCTAAAAATTCCCCGAAGCCGATACCCGATACCCGATACCTGAAAATATGCCGATATGCCGATACTATACCGATACCACTACCGATACCGATACTTTACTCCTATACAAATTTTTTGCCGATACCGATACCGATACCGGAAAATATACCGATAATATCAAATACCGATACCGATATATACTCCATCCCTATATATATATATATATATATATATATATATATATATATATATATATATATATATATATATATATATATATATATATATATATATATATATATTTAATTCCAGCTGTTACTGTAAGAACACTCACAACAGGCTTCTATAAAGGTAAAATATTAAGTGCATCAATGTTAAATTTACATTACATTCCTATTAATTTTTAATGAAATAAATTTAAATTATATATTTAATTAAATTTAGGATGTTGCAAAAATTTTCGGAGATATTTCAACAATTTAAAATTACAGTAAATATTTACTTATATTTATATTTATATTTATATTTATATTTATATTTTTTATTTATATTTATATTTTATATTTATATTTATATTTATATTTATGATACTAGACTTTATAAGTGAAAGTTTCAAGAGTCGGTAATAATGCTGTTGATGTCAGTCACCTGGCATTTGTTTTTCACATAAAAGATGAAGTTGTAATTTATTTTAATTTTTAAAACACTAGAAAAGCAAAATTTATAAATTTAAACACTGAAGACGTATTAAAAATTATTGGAAGTCAAATTTAATAAATTACACTTTTCAAGGGTCGAAATTTATTTAAAAAAAAAAAAAGCAATTAAAAATAGTGCTTGGAAAGAAACAAGAAGAAACTTAAACACTGAAAGGGGTTCGGACATATTTTGCGATTTTCAGTTTTCAAAATAAACTATTTCTATTGTAGAAGGAACGTAAAGTAATAATTTGATTTCAGCGATTTCCTAATTGGGGGGGGGGGAAATACGCATTTTAGCATTCTTGTCCAGTGTCTGTGTGTTTTTGTGGTTTCTGAGAGACACATACATTTTCACCCTTTTAAAAATATAACTTTATTTTTAATCATCCACTGTAACACAAATTTTCAATAACTCTGTAGGAAGGGTAAGGCTTTAAAATAAAGAGTTATATTATTATATATATATATATATATATATATTATATATATATATATATATATATATATATATATATATATATATATATATATATATATATATATATATATATATATATATATATATATATATATATATATATATATATATATATATATATATATATATATATATATATATATATATATATATATATATATATATATATATATATATATATATATATATATATATATATATATATATATATATATATATATATATATATATATATATATATATATATATATATATATATATATATATATATATATATATATATATATATATATATATATCAGAAAATTAAACCCGTTAGTTTTTAGCTTTACCTTTCCCACAGGGTTAATAAAAATTTGGGTCACATTGGACAATAAAAAAAGAGAGAAAAATGTATTTACCTCAGAAACCACAAAACATACAGAAATTGGACAAGAATGCGAAAATGCTTATCTTCCCCAACAGGAATCGATGGGAAATTTTATTTTGTACTTTCTATAATATAAATTTTATTCTATAATATCACAGGAAAATGTCTGAACCCAGTGAAGAAGTATTAAAATCAATGAAAGTCATATTTAATAAATATGCGTTTCAAGCGTCGGTAATTATTCAGTTAATGTCAGTCACCTAGAATTTGGCTGTTAGTCAAAACATATAATCTGAATTTATTTTACGTTGTAAACACATTAAAAGGAAATGCTGGAAAAGCAAAATGAATAAATTATAACACTAAAGACTGAAAATCAATAAATAAGTTGATGAACCTAATTACTCATCTGCAAATTTAGAGAAAGATACCGGAAATGTATCATGTATCGGGATATATATCAATACTAAAAAAGATCTCGAGAAACATTTACTGTAGATTGACCATACATTAGTAAAGACATTTATTGAAATTCAGTTATTATTTGAAATATTGTTATATTTTCTTGTGAGAACACAAAAATATTGAATGTATTTTCCCGACAAAAGCTCATGTGATGTAAGTGGAGGTAAAAATAGTAAATAAAGTAATAAAAAATAATATTATTTCCATCAGTGTATATTATAAGCCTTTTGTGAATTCCTATTTGAGCCAATCAGTTCCGTCCTGAACAGTTGCCAGGTATTAATTTAATTCGGAGAGAATGATTAATTCATTTCGAAAAAATAGTTAAAAGGTATAGAAATATATATGAATATACCAAAGATAAAAACTAAATATGCATTGTTGCAAAAGGGGTTTTCACCTTTTATATTGTCACTATGGGTTGGTACGTCTACTTTCTGCTTCATCTCCGTCCACTGGAACCCTTCCAGGAGTGCTTAGCCTTCTACTTCATGCGTACCCCCTTATTTAATTAAATGAAGCAATGTATATCGTTCAGCTTGATATTTTACGAGTTGGAACTTGAGCCCATTAAATTAACAATTTTCGTTAAGTTAGTAGAGATGAAAAGTTAGCAGTAATTGACAGGTTAGAAGCAATTTAAAGGTTGGCAGTATCTAATAATGAATATACAAATTTCACAAGGTTGCTATGAACAGACCGAGAAACCAACACAGATCAGCAAGAATAGAATAGGAAAGTTGAAGACGAGAAGCAACTCTTGAAGCAAAAGAGGGAGTACATTGAAATGAGTAGAAGAATGTAGAGTTGAGTCATCAGCATAAGAGTGAACAGAGTTAGAAGATCAGTTGAGAAGGACGTTAATGAAAAGTAAGCATAAGGTTGGAGATAAAAGAGAACCCTGAGGAACACCACAATTGACAGGAAAGGAAGAACAGTTCACTCTATCTGCAAGTGCCGAAATTGAACGATCTGAGAGAAAACTAGACAAGAGTAAGTAAAGAGAAGGAGGAAACCCAAAGGAAGAGAGCTTAGAGAGCAGCGACGCATGCCATACCCTGTCAAAAGACTTGGATATGTCAAGCACCACCACACAAGATTCCCCGAAGTCCCTAAGGGCAGAAGACCATAAATCAGTGAGACAGGAAAGTATACCAGTTGACCTCGAGCTTCGAATGGCATATTAATGATCTGAGAGAAGAGAATGAGACTCCAAATGGTTCAGGAAATAAGAGCTGAGGAGAGTTTCAAAAGTTTTAGACAGAACACAAGTGAGAGATATAGGTCGATAGTTGGAAGGGTCAGAGCGGCTACCTTTTTTTCGGGATCGGCTGAACATATGGGCTCTTTCAGCAGTGAGGGAAAGTATTAGTGCTAAGGCATAGAGAGTAGAGCTGAACGAGGATAGACGCCAACTCGGAAGCACACTCTTCAGAACGCGAGGAGGAATTCCATCCATGCTACTGGCCTTCCTGACGTTCATTAATTTCAGGATCCCACGCACCTGATTATAAGTAATTACAGGTAGAGAGATGGGAAAACTGAGAGGAGAAGGAGTAGGGGGAGGGATGCTAGAATCATGTGGGGAGGAATTAGATGAGAAAGGAGAGGGAGTATTAGCTACAGAACCAAAATAATAAGAGGAAGAAAGGCAGATTTACAGAAATTTTTAGATATTTATGCCAAGAGGCCAGAAATTTTTATCAGTAGGAGAACCATGGGGGTCAGCTCACTTCTTTTTAATGAAAGTACGCTTAGTCCGTCGAAGAACATCCCAGCAACGATTATGAGCTGAATGAAAATTTGCAAGAGTGATAGGAGAAGGAGAGTTTTCCCATTCACGATAAGCAATATTTCTCTCACGAAGGACAAGAGAACAATTGCCATCAAACCATGAATTTTGAAGGGAAAAAGATTTAGTTGAAGATGGAATGAACCTGCTCATCCCATTGACGATAACAGCCCCAACCTTTTCAGTAGAGACCGAAGCGTCCCCCAAGATAAAGCAAGATTCACTCCAATGATAGTTAGCAAAGAAGCTACGCATTGCTTCCCAACTAGCCCGATTGAAGTGCCAGAAAGTGCGCTTATGGCATGGTGGAGCTGTTGGAGAGAAAGCTTTATAATTGAGTGCTATAAGATTATGGTCAGAGTTACGGATAGGTGGGAAAATGTTGTTTTTATATCTGGACGGAGTAGTGGTGAAGCATAAATAAAGCATATTCAAGAATTGGTTAGGACGATCTGGAATTTTTGTGGGTTCCCTAATTAACTGCTCCAGATCGTTGAGAATGCTGAATGATTTGGCCTTCTTGCCACTTGTATCAATCAGTATGAGAGGAACCCAACCACTCAGTGTAGTGTACGTTGAAATCCCCAGAATAGAAGACTTCAGCATTTGGATGAGAAGAAGTAACAGTCTCGTGAGAAGTAGTAAAATATTGAAAAAGAACTGGAAAATCAGATCCATTAGGGGAGCAATAGCAGAAACACAAGATAATTGTAGTAGTAGGAAGACAGATTTTGAACCATGAAACATCGAAATTAGGAGATTCAAGATTTACAAGACGTGTCACAGGAGTGTCAATGTTAATATAGGCACATACTTCACCATTTAGTCGGAAATTGTGAAAAAAGTTGTAGTTTGAGACATTAAGATTGCTAGAGATAGAATCCTCTCCAGCTGGGTCTCAGACAGAAACATAAGGTTAGGACGAGAATTAGTGAGGTGATGTTCAAGAGATGCATGATTAACTTTGAAGCCACGGACGTTAGCAAAGGTGATAGAAAGACCCCGTCAACGCCCAATCCCACAACCACTCAAAGTGGGCACTGAAAGAAACACACACACGCACGCACACACGCACGCGCACACACACACGCACGCTAAGACAAAGACGTTTACCCACACGAACACAAAAAAAACTAATATTAAAAATAAATAGTATTAAAAAACTAAAACTATTAAAATTAATATTAAAAATATTAAGACTATGATTATTAAGAGAAAAAAAGGTAAACCCTGACTAGAGCAGTGTAATTGGAACCCCGAAGAAAATATATAGCAAATTTAAAACGGTAAAAGTTTAATGAACGTTAAAACAATACTTATTTTAAAAAATGACGAACACTTCTGTCAGTAAAAACCTCCTAAAATTAATTACAAACACAAAAAGATTAAAACAGAGTGATAAATGGATACAAAAAAACAAAGCAACTTTGCAAACCTCTATGAAAGAGAACTTCTCCAATATAAAGAAAACAAAAAATACATATAAAGTATATACACTAGATAAAAATAGTGATGCATATAAACAGTTTTTATAGTTAACAATATAGATAACTTGGCTGTGAATGACAGGCCAGCAGCGCTCATTAGATCAGCAGTGACTTACATATTTTCACTGTTAAATTACGCTTCATTTGGTTGGTTAATATAAGGTTAGCATCACCCGTTAGATTAACAACGATTGTTATATTAGTGACACTCGTTGGGTTAAGATTACTTTACAGATTTACAGTAGGTATTAGGTTAGCACTGCTAAAGTTCTGTTTACTTTGGTTAGTTCATATTAGGATACCAACGATTTACTGGGCAGGGGCGACTGAAAGATTAGCAGCAATTTATAAGCAATCACTCCTTATGTTGTCATGCTTGGTTTGATTGATAAAAATTTGGATGTTAACTTTCGCTATGTCAGTAGAAATTGATGGGTTAACAGGATCTATTAGGTTGACACCTACAGATAGGTTAATTTTAGTTTATAAGTTAGCAGCTTTCGATAATTTGCTGCAATGAATTGGATAACAATGATACTGCTAGATGTGTAAAAATGGTGAAGACTAGGATGAGCAGAGTAGCGTTCATTAGCTATTGATAGGTTAGTAATGCTTAATACAGTTTGAACTGGTTAGTTATCCTTAGGTCAGCAGTGTTAGTTAGGCTAATAGTGATTTATCGTTGAGCAATGAGTTATAGGTTCTCATGGTTCGTTAGGTTAGAATTATTAAATTAGGTAGAGTTTGGGTAGGTAACGTAACAGACAATATTGAAGACAATGACTAATCATGGTTTGAAAAATTACCAAACCAGACAAAACTAACCCCAAATGTCAAACTCATCAAGATCTGTTGACTTTCAAATATACAGAGCTTGGCATCGTTAATAAATCAACAATTTATCGTCGTTAATCGTTAATGAAAATGTTAATGAAGTTAATCGTTTATTCGTTAATTCGCAAGGAATTAACCCGTTTCCGTCGTTAATCATTAACGTTAATTATAAATTTTTTTTTTTAATATATAAAATCACCTACTAAAAAAGCCCAACATTTAATCGATTCCATAGAGTCATTTTTTTTTATTTTAAGAATGTGGATTTGTAACTACTAAAAAGCTAATAAATATGATACTATAAACTTTAACTTCTTTATGCGTTTATTTATTCTTAGAACCAAGAAATAGAGTAAAACACAATGGAACATTAAGTACTAAATACAACAGAAAGGAAAATTTTTTTTTACTGTTAAATACAAATCTAGGACCTTGTCACTTTCAAAGAATCATTTTCAATTTTAAGCTAAAGTCATTGACATTTGTAAACGAACAATTCTAAATATATAAAAGTTTAATATTTTTTTTGTGTAGCTCATATATA
>SEYY01006510.1:0-5000 GCA_009176605.1 Armadillidium nasatum | reverse complement strand
CACCTTTGCAGCAGAGATATAAGAGGTAAACCATCTCAGATGTGTGAGATTACTTCATACAGGGGGAAATAACGCCCTTATAAAGAGCAAGCAACTGGGGTAACGAGAAGAAATTCTGAAAGCGCCTTAGAACACCCAATGCGTTAGATGCTTATTGTGAAAGATAAGTAATGTGATCCTTCCAGGAAAGATGACAAAAGAAAGATACACCGAGAATTATAAGAACAGATGAAGGTTTAAGTTGCGTGTGCTTTCGAAGAAGATGTCAGAGTTGTGTGGAAAGTTGTATTGAATAGAGAGATTGAAAAATTGAGTTTTTGAGGCATTGAAAATGACCATATTTTTTCCTCTCCAATTTGAAATGCGAGAAAGGTCAGAGGTTAGTTCATCCAAATCTATCTTTCTTGCGTCAATTAACTACTGTTATTAAGGGAATATTTCAAATTGAAAAGGGTAATGAAGGGTGGAGTCCTTGGCGTAGGTGTGGGTAGATGATGAAGCAATAAAGATGTCATTGAAGGAAAACTTGAAAAAAGTTGGGGATTGTTCAGAACCCTGAGGAACGACACTATTTATAGATTTAATGGAAGATCGATTGCCGTCCACAACAACTGCTATAGAACAACCGGAAAGGAAGTCAGGGAGAAGGCTGCAGAGAGAAGTTTGGAAATTAAAGCTTTGTGCCAAACTCTATCGAGGGATTTAGATACATACATCTAGAATGACCGGAATGCGAAGAGCAGAATACCAAGAATCAGAGAGAATGGAAAGTAGTTTTCCAGTACAGCACTCTTTTTGAAAATCATATTGGCAATCAGATATAAGATTTAAAGAATTGAGATGTTTCCAAATCTTTCCGTTAAATATAGATTCGAAAACTTTAGAATGAACTGAGGTTAAGGAAATAGGAAGACAGCAAGAGGGTTAAGAGTCGTCTCTCTCTACAGGCTGATTGAGCGCACGTTTCAAGCAAGAAGAGGAAGTCGAAGTACTAGTTTTGAGAGCAGCAGAGAGATACCATCATGATCTTAATCCTTCTTAGTGTCAGGCTTTGAGAGAGCAGAAATAACGCTTTTAAAAGAAATACAGTATTAGGCATAAATGAGTTGGAGAGGTCTGAAGTAGTTGGAATGTCTTTGGAATCGTCTAAGGTGGAAATTAGAAACAAAAGTTTGAGTTAGTTCAGCTTTAGTAGAAGGCCAAACGGCAGGTTTGTCGTCAGAAGATACTTGAGGAGGGAAAAAGATGAATCAAAGCTAGAGTTGACTTTGACTTTCAATTTCATAAAGGGCTTGAGAAAGAGGGACAAAGAGGATTCTTGCATTTGCGAAAGAATAATTGGTTTTTGTGTTACGGGGAATAAATTTTTCATGATTGCAAAATAAAATAGAAGAAGCATAAGCTTTTGGAGTTTGAAAAGGACGGTAATTCCTAAAGGCAGCATCCCTGCGGCGAATAGCAAGAGAACAAGTAGAGTTAAACCAGGTTTTTTTTTAGGTTTGGTTGAAGTGAAATGGAAAATACGCCTCCATGGCAAAGTGAATCACCTCAGTAATAAGCTCTGAACATTCCCAGGGAGACCTCCCATGGAAACAGTAATCATTCCATGGGATATTAGAGAAGTACAATCACAAATGAGACCAGTTTGCTGCAAAGTATATATATATATATATATATATATATATATATATATATATATATATATATATATATATATATATATATATATATATATATATATATATTGCAGAAGTTCTTTCCTGAAGCCAAGTAGCTGTCTCGTTTGCACTGTTCCCGTCTGTGACTTTTTTAAAAGTAACTGTCGTCAGATATCTGCTTTGGAAACTTCGTATGCTTATAATAACATCTTCGAGTTTGGAGTTCCGTTGGTCTATTTTCCAAAAACGGTTATACTACGCTTCAACATCAATCCCAATTGTTATTTCAAGGTTTTAATTAATGGTTTTTATATAATATAATAAATCTATATTAAAGATTTAAATTACACTGCCAAAAAAAATGTTTTTAAAAAAATGTCCCAAACGTAAAAAGTATGATATAATAAAAAATAATATATTTTTTTAATATATCAACAGTTAATACTAGAAGAAGCTGCAAAAAATTATACAATACATGTGGCAGAATGTCTTGTCAGCAATGAACAATGTCAGATAAGGAAAAGTGTCTACTACGATCTAATTAAAGAGTTTCAGTTTTGCGCAAATTTAGCTTTCTTGTTTCATGATGAACATAGGGTGAGCAATTGGTACACACACACACACACACACACACACACACACATATATATATATATATATATATATATATATATATATATATATATATATATAATATATATATATATATATATATATATATATATATATATAAAATTGCGTGTTTTTACCACTATAAAATAAGAAATCAACCAACGACGTCAAAACCGAGGTCTAGTGAGCGGGGAGTTGTCAAGAAATAGTATACCATTTCTTCTTTCCGACTGTGTCATTCATAGTTGTATCGGTAATTAACCCCATAGAGGCTTTTCTGATTCGTTTACACTCACTATTTTTAAACCTTTTAAATCATAACATGACGTGTACGAATTCTCACAGCATTAGGAAACACTTCACGAATGTTATTCATTGCTTCTGTATCGGTGCTTTTTCCTACGATACTCATACAGTTAGCAATGGCGTCTATGTTGTTTCATAAATTTCTTATCCTTTATGAGGTGAATTACCAGAATAACCATTGAATGACACTCAGCCGGATAGGAGAGATGGTAAACTATTTCTGGACAATTTCCGTCCATTCGATCTTGGTTGAATCCTTATTTCCATTGTGGTTATATATATATATATATATATATATATATATATATATATATATATATATATATATATATTATATATATATATATATATATATATATATATATATATATATATATATATATATTATATATATATATATATATATATATATATATATATATATATATATATATATATATATATATATATATATATATATATATATATATATATATATATATATATATATATATATATATATATATATATATATATATATATATATATATATATATATTAGTGAGGAATCGCATGTCATATTTTCTCATTTTCGCATGCAAATATGAATGTCAAATTTTGGTGAAATGCGGATGCGGATGTCGAATTTTTGGTGAAGTGCGGATGCGGATGAGGATGCGAGTGCGTACGCCATCACACACATTTACATATAATATTATATATATATATATATATATTATATATATATATATATATATATATATATATATATATATATATATATATATATATATATATATATATATATATATATATATATATATATATATATATATATATATATATATATAAATATAACTCACTCACCATACTCCTGTAGGTGCAAGCACCTGTCAGGAGGATCTTTCGAGGAAGATCCTAGAGTTTCTTAGGCCCTACTGCGGATACCGCGGGCTGGGCCAGGCCTATCGCGGATGCCGGGGAGTTTTCCCATTAGTGGCAAGAGCACTCCACTGATGTACTCATTTAACGACTGAGTCGTTCGAAGCAAATCGCAAGGAGAAACCGCTCACATTTCCCGCTCCGGCCAGGCAGTTCTCGAACCCTGGAACTCTCGTTTGCTATCACGAGTGCTCGATTGACTGATCTACGGAGCCGCTATATATATATATATATATATATATATATATATATATATATATATATATATATATATATATATATATATATATATATATATATATATATATATATATATATATATATATATATATATATATATATATATATATATATATATATATATAATATATATATATATATATATATATATATATATATATATATATATATATATATATATATATATATATATATATATATATATATATAATTAGTGATGGCATCCGCATCCGCATCCGCATGCGCGGATGCGGAACATCCGCACAAAAATCAACATCCGCATCCGCATCCGCATCCGCACTTTCGGAAATTCAACATCCGCATCCGCATCCGCATCCGCACTTTCGAAAATTCAACATCCGCATCCGCATCCGCATCCGCACTTTCAAAAATTGAACATCCGCATCCGCATCCGCATCCGCATCCGCAAATTAGAAAATATGACATCCGATCCATCACTATATATATATATATATATATATATATATATATATATATATATATATATATATATATATATATATATATATATATATAATATTATATATATATATATATATATATATATTATATATATATATATATATATATATATATATATATATGCGAATTGTAGATAAAGAGTGAGGGTGAAGAGAGAACTACGGATTGGTTTAGCATAGGAGTGGGATTAGACGGGTTTGTAATATCTCCATGTTATTTATCTATTGATGAATGGTTTACTTAGAAAATGGAGAGAGAAGGGAAGAGTATTACGTTTGAGAAATATGGAGGGTGAATGTGAAGTGATGTTTTACTTTTGCAGATGATGCGGCATGTGTTGTGGCAGAATCTGGAGAAAAGATGAGAATACTGTGAGAGAGTTTGAAGGGAAAGTGCAAACAGAGATTGAAATTCAATCCAGCGAAGAATAAAGTTATGAGGATTGGAGGTGGGATGAGGAATGTGGAGGGAGGAATTGGTTTTTAGAGTGTGAGAATTTAAACTTGAGGAGTGAATGAATCAAATATCTAAATATCTGTTGTTGGGTGGAAGGTAAGGGTAGACGGAAAAGGAATAAAGAACAGAGTGGTAGAAGGAATGAAAGTAGGGGGCCTAAGAAAAGTATGGAAGAAAGGAAAATTTCGAAAGAAATAAAGATAAGAATGTTTGAATGTGTATGTTTACCTTCTGTATTGCATGTGTGGAAACATAGATGATAAGTGCTCGGTCGAGAAAAAGTTTCAATGTCTTGAGATGAAAGATTTGAGAGCGATATATAAA
>SEYY01006509.1:20000-32032 GCA_009176605.1 Armadillidium nasatum | reverse complement strand
TTTAAATTAATTCGTAATACCTCAAACGAGTTTTAAACTAAGTCGTAATACCTCAAACGAGTTTTAATTTAAATCATAATACCCTCAAAGGTTTTAAATTAATTCGTAATCCTTCAAACGAGTTTTAATTTAATTTTAATATCTCAAACGAGTTTTAAATTTATTCAAATACCAGAGTTTATCTAAATAATTCGTAATTCCTCAAATAGTTTTAATCTTTAAGGTTTTATCTAAACTTCACTCAAATTCCTCAAACGAGTTCTGTAACTTGTAAGGTTTTATCTAAACTTGATTCAAGTTCCTCAAACGAGTTCTGTAATTTGTATCTAAACTTGACTTAAATTCAAAATAGTCCTGCAACTTGTAAGGTTTATCACAATTAATTAACTCAACAATATTTTTTGTCCAATACATAAATCAGCTTAATCAAGTTTAATTCACTCAATGTAGTTTTGATTAGTTTTATCAATTAATCTATCCAATAAAATCTTCTCACTAGGAAAGTCGAAATTCACTTTCAAAACAGTATATCCCAAAAATCATTGTTATAGTTTTCAGAAAACTTTAAATGTTTCAAAATGTCAGATCTCTTCAACAGTTAATTTTCAAAACACAACTGAGAACAGAGTTTATTTTGATCTTTCAAGGACGAAGCCGTAAACAGAATGTCTGTCTGATTTCAAAAACTTTAACAATTCTGGAAACCAGAAGTTGTCATCTTTTAGCATCAAGACTATGTTTCTTAGCACTTCCCCATGAGATTTTTAAGAAAATACCTTTTTACATCTGCTTCTAGCTACTTTCCCCATTTGTTTAATTTTCTTCATTTCTTGTATATATCTTTCTTGTATATTTTTCATCTCTTTTATGCTGATTTCGTAATTCGGGAACAAATTATAAATATGCTTATTGTTCTCTCTTGTTTTCTCCAATTTTATAATTTCCTGGGCGTTTGAACTTGTAGTCCTTAATAGCAGGCTGCTATGCTAATGTTTGATTTTTTATCGTTATTTTTGTTTTATTTTATTTCTTTCTAATTCTCCCTCTCTCTTTCATTAAAATATATTTTTGTTTTACAACAAACAAATACATATTATTTTCCTTTCCTCAAACTTCTTCTTTAATATTTCCTATTAGCCTCAACTTTATTTGTATTTTATTACATATATATATATATATATATATTATATATATAATATATATATATATATTATATATTATATATATATATAATATATATATATATATATATTATATATATATATATATTTTTTTATAAAAAAAAATTTATAAACTATATAAATAAGATAAAATCGGTATCTCAATAAAAAGAGAGTTTGTATCGGTATTGGAGTATCGACAATTTTTGTTATCGGTATCATATCTAAAATTTTAGATAAGAGAAAGTATCTATCGGTATCAAAAAAATTTTGTATAAATGTATCAATTTGGTATCGGTAAGTATAGCATATTTTCAGGATCAGGTATCGGTATCTTAATTTTTTAGTATCGTATCGTATCGGTAAAAATTTTTGTATCGCTATCCCAGGGACCCTAATATATATATATATATATATATATATATATATAATATATATATATATATATATATATATATATATATATATATATATATATATATATATATATATATATTATATATATATATATATATATATATATATATAATATTTATATAATGCCTCGTAATCTGAATTTATATAAAAAGATTTTTAAAACACTAAAATAGAGAAATAAAAGGAAGAGTTTACGTTTCACTCCCTATCATAAGGCGAGCATTATCAAACCTAACAAAAATATTATGAAGGCCAGGAAGAAAGTGTATAACAATCCAAAAACCCAAAAAGACAGTTTAAGAGGCGCGCACATAAATCCTAGAAAACGTCCAGTGAGAGAATTTTTAACAAATACTATTGTAAATCGGTTCAGTGAGAAAAAGCCCTCTGATGTTTTGAAGTTATTGGTGGTAATTCTAAAATATTTTAAGTATTAAATTTCAACTTAAATCTACATTTAACATTAAAATCGGTTTCACTTATCCTTTATATAAAAAAGGGAGAAATTAAAATTTTTTTTTTTTTTCTCTTCCTTTTTTATATATTATTTTATTTTTACATTTACATTTAAAATAAAATTTGATTTTATAAATCTAATTTTGAAATAAAAAAAAAAAATAAACTTAAAAATAATTTGTAGCTAAAACTTTTTTGGCTACTTGGTCTTTTGGACTCTTTCTAAAAAAAAAAAAAGAAACTTATCTTGTTTTTAACAAGATTTGCATAGCAACAGATTTTTTTCTGCTAAGTTGCATCAGAACCACACCTCAGACCACTACCTACATTCTTTGGAGCTTGAACTATGTCACAAGCTCTGCCATACTTTTGGCATTTATATTAATTACAAGATAACAACTACAATGGCCATTGAAAATAAAAGTACATTGTACTTTTTTTCTAATATTTTGTTTTTTCTTATTTAAATATATTTGAGAAAAAAGCCTCCAGCTGTATATCAAAAGAAACAGAGGCCAAATCCAAAACCAAGAAGACCATCAGTAGAATTGTGGAGATCACCTACTCACAAACAAAAGGGTATGTACAAATTCCTATAGTTTTTGCTGAAACCATAAAGGAATTTGTCCTTTATATTATTAAATAAATATATTGAGTCAATAGAAAGGGGATCCTATTAAATAATTTTTTTATTTTACCATTTGAACTATATTTTAAAAAATTAGATTTAAAAATCAAATTTTATTTTGAGTCAAGTCAAAAAACTAGTCTATATTATCCTTTTTCAGACTTGGCTCAACTAGTTTATATGGTAGAATAAGGATGACAGAAAAGGAAGAATTTCAGCAGTAGAAGTAGATGTAGAAGAATACTCCCAATATTTTCATATTTTTTTTTTTTTTTTAATAATTTTTTTTAAGTAAAGAAGAAAAATCACTTGAGTATTACTTCCCCCTTCTATTTTTTCTTCCTATATTAAATTTTAACCCTGTTTTCTGTCATATGGCATCCTCAGCGGGATTGTCCTTTCTTAGATTCCCAGTTACTGCTGAAACTTCTTCTTGGTCTGGTGTTTGGCCTTTTATTAACATATTGGTAAAATATCATATATTGGTATAATACATAAGAAAATAAAGACAGTTGGTATATTATATTTGTATATTACATTGGTAATTTATAAGTTGGTATCACATATAACATTTATAACATTATGGAGGTTTTAGAGCAAAATACTAGAATATAAAAACATTGAGGAAATAGTTGCTGATGATTCATCACCTTCAGCAAACTTTACTCAAGTTTTAACCTTAGTTAGAAAAAGAGGGGTAAAAAGGGCCAATGTAACAAAACTGTTAAATACTGTAAAAACAAATTTGCAAAACTATACTGATAATGAAATTAGTGGTCTCATAAAAACATTAAAAAACAAAGAAAATGAACTTACTGAGTTAGACAATGAAATTTTGGATATTTATACAGAATGTCCAGAGTTTTCATTTGAAGGTTCAGAAAAACTAAATATTAAAAAATGATTTCTATCAGTTAGGAGTAGCAACTATAATTAATGAATTACAAAGTAAAATAACAACTATCCATCCTCAAACTCAACAAAACATTTCATATTTTGAATCTGGTAATAGTGGACTTAAAGCGACCTGAATTAGAATTGCCAGAATTTGATAGTAAAGCCTGAAAATTTTGACAGGTTTATAAAAAATTTTGAGGAAATTATGGATAGGGAAAAATTTAATAAATATGCTAGACATTCTTGTTCTGGTAAAACAGTTGAAAGGACCTGCCAAGGTATTAATTGAGAAAAGTCCTGCTGTTGATATGGATTATGATGCAGCTAAAAATTTTCTTGTAGCAGCTTTTAGTAACAAAGGACATTCAGAAGTTTGCAGTGATTGAAAAATTGTGTAAGTTAAAATTAACAAATGACTTCTATGATTGGATCAGTGAGGCTAAATTGATTGAAAGTCAAATTAGTTCCCTAAACATTACAAGTGATATTTTTGTACAATATTTTTTGTGGTCTGGTTTGCCAGAACAATATAAAATTCAGTATATGAATGTCACAAATAAAACTTATCCAGATTTGAATGATATATTGAAATTTGGGTTTGAAATACAAAATAGAATGAAAGAAGGGGGCATGTTTGACAAAAATCAAAACACAAAAACAAATAATGCAACTTTTGAAAGAAAAACTGTAGCTTTAGCTACAAATATTGATGTAAATGAAAAACAAAAAACTGAAACAGTATATAGAACTGGGTGTACTATATGTTGTGCTTTAGAAACATCAGACTGTATGGAACATAAATTATTTAATTGCCCTAAATTTAAAACAGCAGAATCCAAAAGTACAAAAACTCAAAGAACTGGATGGTTGTATAAAGTGTGGTTATACAAATCATACAATTAAAAATTGCAGATTTAGATTTTCTGATAAATGTAAAAACTGTGACTTCTGGCATGCTAGTTATTTATGTGTTACAAAACAAACAAATTCATCTCAGAAAACTGAAGGTGAAAATAAAAACAAAAATAAAAAAAAATAAAAGTAAAAATGAAAATACTGTACAAAATGTACAAACTGAAACTTCAACAAATGTAGTTGAGTTAAATGTTATGCCTGTGGAAAATCCTTCTGCAGAACAAGTAGCAAATAGCTTACATTTAAATACAATGCATGCTACAAGTACTCAAAATATAATTTTGCCAACATTTACAGCCACCAGTATAAAAAAAAATAATAATAATCATGATTTAAGAGTTCTTTACGATTCTGGGTCAGAATTTAATTTTGTTTCTCAATCAGTAGCAGAGAAAATTAAGTTTAAAGTAGTACAGTCTGATATCATTTTGAATATAAAAGGTTTTAACAATAACAAATACTATAAAACTTCAATTATTGAAATTGATGTAAAAATAAATAATAAAATGTGTAATATTGTGGCTGCAGTGGTTCCATCCATTAATCCAAAAATAAACATGCCTAGTACTGAAATATTAACTGCCTTTCAACAAAATAAATTACCACTTGCTGACAAACACTTAGGAAATAAAAATAACAGAGAAATACACGTAATTCTTGGGGTGAATGGATCTCATATTTTACCACTGAATACTTGTGCTTTTGGTATAAATGATAACATTTCACTTCTGTATTATACATGTTGTGGTATATTGTTGGCTGGTGACTTAAATAAACTGGGTAAAAACTTGCCATATCTAAAGTATGTAAAAAACTTCACAGTACAGGCAGACTTGCTTAGTAAAAATGTCAAAATTGATAATAAATTACAATGACTTGAAGCAGATTGTTCAATCTCATCTTTTTCACAAAATAATAATAATAATAAAAATAAAAACATAAATTTAAATATTGAAAATAATATTGATAATGATTTTTTAGATGAAAATTCTTTGAAGTCACTTTTAAATTACGATAATTTTGAAAATCCTAAAAAATTCTCTGAGTTGGATATTGAGCTTATTAGATATCTCATTCAAAATACAAATATAAATGACACAGGTAGATTGATAATGCCTTTACTCTGGAATAAAAAACTATTACAATTTTTGCCAAATAATTTTCATTTGGCAAATTCTGTATTAAAATCTATTTACAAAAAATATAGTAAACAGCCTCAAAAATTTGAGGCATATGATAATGTAATAAAGGAACAATTAGAGAATGGCATCATTCAACCTGTGGAAAATATAAATGTATTAAAAAATAAAAATGATATATCTTTTATAGCTCATAATGCAGTCTTCAGAGAAAATACGGAAACTACTAAATGTCGTATAGTATATCTATCAAACATTTGTGAAAAGGACAAGGTGAACAATCTGTCTCATAATAATGTCTGCTTGCCAGGCCCAAATTTAAATAATAAATTGGATATTGCGCTCATTTTGCTTAGGTTCAATAAATACCTTCTTATATTTGATATTGAAAAAGCATATCATCAGATTGAACTATTACCAGAAGATAGTGAAAAATTGCACTTTCTTTGGTTTAATAACATAAAAGAAAATGATTTTAGAGTAACAGCATACAAATTAATGAGAATTCCTTTTGGTATTAGATGTAGCCCTACCATTTTAATGTTAGCTTTATATATTATATTAATTTTGCATGTTGACACTTGTGATGCTTTTGAGGATGAACTAAGAAAAGGTTTATTTAACCTGTCTTACATGGACAATATAGGTTTTTCTTCCAATTCTGAATGTGACATCCTTCAAGCATACCATAAATCACATGCAATATTTAACAATTACAAATTTAATTTACAAAAATTTTACAGTAATTCTCCAGAATTTAAAAAATTAATGGATGATGAATTACACAGTAAAAATGAAAATGACTCTGTAGGAGATCATACAACAAAGCTACTAGGAATGATTTGGGATACAAAAAATGATACCATATATAATAACAATAATATATTAGATCCTACAGCAAATACTTTGCGTAAAATTTTATCTTCCATAAATGGATTGTTTGACCCTTTGAATATTGGGCTACCTGGTAGAAACAGAGCCAAACTATTTTTACATAGTTTGCAAAATAATAAAAACATTTCCTGGGACACCAAATTAGATAGTAAAATATTAAAAGAATATAAAAATATATGTTCCCAGTATAACAAAAGTAAAAAACCAGAGCTAAAAAGATTTATAGGTGATTATTCTGCCACTTATAATATTATAGCTTATACAGATGCCAGCAAAGCCATTTATGGTACTGTATTATATTTACAAAATGTAAATGATAAAAAATTGCACTTTTTGTGTGCTAAAAATAAAATTATTTCAGATATGAACAGTAAAAGGTCCATTCCTGTGTTAGAACTATTTGCTGTCAAATTTGGAGTTGAATGTGTAAATGAAATGAAAGAAAATTTAACAAATACATTTTGTCCTATAAACATAAAGGACATTCATATTTATACTGACTCAATGGTAGCTTTAAACTGGTTAATAAATAAAGTACAAAAATTTGACAAAATAGAAAAGAAAGGGTCGGTAATAAATAATGTGTTGAATTTTATTGAAACTGCGTGTGAAAAGCATCCTATAACCTTCCAACACTGTAACGGTTCTATGAACCCGAGTGATTGTTACAAGATGTACTTCTTATAAAGTTTTAAATAAAACCAATTACCTGACAGGCCCCATTATAGATAATAACAATGAAAGTTTAAGAGTTACTATCCCTAATCCTTTATACAATAATACTGAAAATTTTAATGTATTCAATGTTCAAACTTGTCAGTATGTTCCATTATTTAAATTAGATAGATTTTCTTCTTTTACTAAAATATGTAAAGTAGCACATTTTGTAAGGAAGTTTATTCATAATTTAAAAATAAAAGTAAATTTGAAAAACTCAAATTTATTTCCAAATTATGGTTCAAATGCAATTTGTACATATGATATATATATATATGACACACATTAAGGACTTAATTTTTTGAAAATTGCTAAATATAATATATATATATATATATATATATATATAATATATTAATATATATATATATAGAAAAGAATTTAAATGATAAACTTCTGAATGCGTTTTCAATATCCATTCTGCAAAACTATCTACACAAACATAATTGCTACAAATAATAAAATAATACATTAACATCCTATCATTAAAATTGAAGGCTTTCTTATTATTAATTTTCCTGTTTTCATTGATTTTCTTCAATCTCTTGATACCTGTCGTATTGTTGAATCACTCTCATTATAAGAATATTATTGTTATTACTACATATGCAGCAGTCTCATCTTTTCTCTAAACAACCCTCTGACCCCTGACTTAAAACCTATTTTTATTCCTATATGTACACAACTTATAATGTTTGGTATATACTTTCTATATTTCCTACTTCCTATGACTTTAATACTTTCTAACACAGTGAATTAGTTCATGACTTTTCCTATCAGAATGAATATATAGTGGGTGTGCTGGAAAAATTGACCAAGTCGAAAAATCAAATGTTTAAAATTTCAATTTAAAGTTTGAAAAAGTACGAAAAATAAGGATTTAATTTCACCTTTATATTGTAACGTTTTTTCTTTCTTGGTTATTGTATTAAATACTGATTTATTGTACTACTTAGAACTCTAAATTATGATTTCTCTCAAACTTAGTTTTTTGACTTGGTCAATTTTACCAGTACACTAACTATATATATATATATATTATATATATACATATAATATATATATATATATATATATATATATAGTTATATATATATAAATAACTTACTGCTTGAAAGAGTGTCAATCACTTTACAAAAATTGTGATACAGTATACTCGCGCTTCATGTCAGCTAATACATCATCACTGCCTGACTGAACAGGGACATGAAGAAATGAATAAACACGTGGATGATTTAACACTTGTGCCATATCCTGTTGAAAAAAAGTTTAAGGTATTAAAAAAAACTTAATCCTTCTTTGAAGAAATTGTCATTTGGTTTTTTTTACTGATATTACAAGTAGTAACTTACATTATTAAACTGTTCAGTCAAATATCATTTATAAGAAAATATGAATACACTAAATGTACTAGTAGTTCAAAGTAAATAGTACGTATGTAGGTAGTATATAGAAAGAGAAGCATGCATGAAGGTAACTAGATACACAGATGGATGAAAACTGACTGACAGTCATATATTTAGTTGCATGAATAGGATGAAGTTAAATGAAAGAGAATCACTTGAATAAGGGTGAGGGTGGGGATTGGGGGTGCTAAGATAGGGATGAGCATTGTCTGCTAGTTTTCAATATTTTATGGATAATAATCATAGAGCTCAAAATGAATTTTTGGTAGCAGGGGGGTGTGATGTACTAATGATCACTACTTTGAGGACAAAATCCTACAGAGACTGGCACTAGTATAGGGCTAACAATCAACATTGAAAATAGCAAAATAATACGAACGAATGGGAATAGGAAGCAGAAACTATAAATTAAGAAAGTTAAGATAGTATGGAACCAGAGGAGATATTGCTGGAGAAAGTATCTGTTGTTGGCTGATAATGAATTAATATTCTGATTATGAATTAATATTGGGACAGGAGGGGATACGAATAAGGAAGGGAAACAAAATATTATAGTGGTAGCAGAAGTTGCATAAAACCTTTTGGAAATATTAATAATAAAGCCTAGTAAAAGCTATGAGAATGATAATGCTTGTGAACTATATATGCAAGCTGATTATCTCATACTGGGAAAAAATTTGGCAAATAATAGAAAAAATGAGGAAAGAACTGAAGATATTCGAAATGATAAAGCTTGGAACTGTTTGTCAAGTACGAATGGAAGAGAAGAATGTAATTAAAAGAAATGTAAAACTTTGATGGACTTGGTAACATTACTGCTAAGTGATACAGGATATATATCTCAAGGGAATAAATTCAACAAATATATATATATATATATATATATATATATATACATATATATATATATATATATATATATATATATATATATATAATATATATATATATAATATATATATTATATATATGCGAATTGTAGACAAGAGCGAGGGTGAAGAGAGAACTTTTGGATTGGTTTAACATAGGGGTGGGATTGAGACAGGGGTGTGTAATGTCGCCATGGTGTTTAATCTATTGATGGATGGTGTAGTTAGAGAAATGGAGAGAGAGAGGAAGGGTATTAAGTTGAGAAATATGGAGGGTGAATGGGATGTGAATGTTTTACTTTTTGCAGATGATGCGGGTTGGTGACAGAATCTGGAGAAAAGTTGAGAATACTTGTGAGAGCGGTTTGAGGGAAATGTTAAAAAAAAAAAAAAAAAAAAAAAAAAAAAAAAAAAAAAAAAAAAAAAAATATGAGATTGAAGTCAATGAAAGAGTAAAGTTATGAGGATTGGAGGTGGAGATGAAGAGATGTGGAAGGAGGAATGGGGGGGTGTAGAAGTGGGAGGAAGGAAACTTGAGGAGGCAAATGAATTCAAATATCTAGGAATGTTGATGGAAGGTAAGGGTGAGACGGAAAAAGAAAATAAAGAATAGAGGTGGTAGAAGGAAAAAGTTTTGGGGGTCTAAGAGAAGTATGGAAGAAAGGAAAATTTCAAAAAAATAATGATAAGAATGTTTGAATGTATGTGTTTACCTTCAGTAATATATGGGTGTGAAACATGGATGATAAGTGCTCGAGCAAAGGAAAAGTTTGAATGTCTTTGAGATGAAAGGTTTGAGAGCGATATGTAAATTGAGAAGGATTGATAGGATTAGAAATGAAAGAATAAGGGAGATGTGTAAATGGAAGAGGGGTTTAGTTGTTAGAGCGGAGGAGGATGTGCTAAAATGGTTTGGACATATGTGTAGAATGAATGAGGACAGAATGGTAGGCAAGGTACTTAGATCGGAGGTGGATGGTGTTAGGGGGAGGGAAGGCCAAAGTGGAGATGGATGGATGAGTAAGAGAGATTTTGGGTGGAAGGAATTTGAGTTTAGAAGAGGGTAGAAGACTTGCGGAGGACAGAGTGAGATGGAGGGGGTGGTGAAAGGGGTTGAAAGGTAAGAATGGGTATGTTTGTGAGGGAATTGTGGCGGGCATCACCCCACGAAAGTGGGAAAGGTGATAGTGAAATAAATATATATATATATATATATTTATATATATATATAATATAATATATATATATATATAATATATATATATATATATATATATATATATATATATATATATATATATATATATATATATATATATATATATATATATATATTATATATTATATATATATATGTGTGTGTGTGTGTGTGTGTTGTAAATTTAATTTTCAGGTGATCTGGTTATTTTAATAAAAAGCAACACAAAAGCTCAAAACATATGGCGATAAATAATAAATTCTTGAATAAAATCAATTAGTTTTATTAAATTACAAATGTTGGCAGCACCCAGAGTCTGCTCTCCGTTAGAACATAGGAACATAGAGGTTGCTCAACCAGAACATGAAATCTTTTAACTATGCTAACCCCTCCAGCAGTAGAAACCAGTCATATTAAATATCACCCTACAGGTGGTAATCGTTTCTCCATTATCACCAAAAATCATAAAATTCATTTAATCTCGTCTCAAACAACCTCTAAACAACAACAGCAGTCCATTTCCCTTACATCTGTTTGGATGGTGGTTTTCCTTCAATGCTGTTTTTTGAAAGTGCATTCCCCAATTAAATTATTCTTAAATTAATCTTCACCAACAATTAGAAAAATGTGAATTGCTATTCATTTGTATTAAGAAGTTTTTGAAACTTTCACATCTTGAAAATTAGAAAAACAAATTACCTGAAAAGCTGACATAAAGATTTTGAAATTTACTAAAATTAACCAATTTATTCATGAATTTATTATTTTCCCAAGCATGTTTCAAGCATTTGTGTGCTTATATATATATATATATATATATATATATATATATATATATATATATATATATATATATATATATATATATATATATATATATATATATATATATATAGTGGCGGCTCGTCTATATGGGCTCCAGGGCTGCAGCCCCTCCAAATTAAAAATACCAGGCGTAGGATGTTTATATAAAATGAAATTTTTTGTCACAGAAAAGTGATTTAAATTCATTTTTTTAACAACTTAATACATAAAAAGTATAAATCAATAAAGAAAATAAGAATTAAATGCGTTTTGCAACTGCAAATTTGTAGGTACGATATTTTTTTTGACACATTGCAATTATGAAAAATATGGGCTCTAAAATCAGAGTCCTCAATAAAGGCCAAAGTATTGGTTCTTAAATAATAAGACAGATATAGCAACTTATAAAAAAAAGTATGCCAAATTTGAATAGCAGTTTTTATGAAGTTGCCAGTCTGTCTTCTGATAGTTTTTGGCAACTTGGACATTTGTTTCTAATGTTTAAAAAATGTGAGTTGCTAGTTTTGTCCTT